>CM066031.1:68003430-68290469 GCA_033557465.1 Ichthyophis bannanicus
AAAAGACGACTATTCCGGGGAAGGCAGCACGGCCTTGGAAGGATGCGCAGGACAGGAAAGTGGACGGTTTTGTTGAAGCAAGCCTTTGTGATGTTAATGTGCCCCTTCCTTTTGCATGCTTCCATCTTGCGGGGCCTTGGGTGTCGAGTAGCTCTGCCCTTCCGTTTGGTCCCACCCTTTACAGCAGCTCCTGATCCTTCATGCGCAGGAGCACTTAATGGATGTAACCCGGCTGGAATCCGGTTATGCATATCTAGCCAATGTCCACTATGAATTAATTAGGGCATTGGCCAAATAGTATGGCTTCCTTAGGTTATGCTGCACGCGCATTATCTCTGGGGTAGAAATTCGGCGGCAGACTAGGTTCTTCTAAGTTCGCATCTCAGTGCTACTTCCCTTCACAGGAAATTTGTTGTTTGGTGAAGATCTGGACAAGGTTGGTTCACAATCGATTGGGAGAATCCAAATGCGGTATACTGCCGGAAGCCACACCTAATCAGGGAAGTCATCTCCCGCCCTTGAGAGGCCAGTTTAGAGATCAAGAGATTTCGTACCTCTCGATTAGGATGCGTTTCCAAAGAGGGAAGAGTTTGCTTTCAAGAGCTCAAGGGTTTCCATGGCTTTTGAGGAGCAGGTAGAGGTTTCGCAGCAGTCTCAGTGCGTGTGCGACGTCCGTCGCCGTAAGCCACAATGAAGCAAAAGTGGGCCCAGGTTAAGAATTCAACCGATTGGGAGTCGACCTTCGGGAATTTCCTCCTGCCTGGGTATAAATAACATCCGATCAGTGGGATGTTAAGAGTTAATATCCGACAGGTTACGTCTCTTGAATTTGCTGCGTCCATAATACAGTGCGTGTGCTGTGGTTTGTGGCTTTTGCCTTGCAAAGGGTGGCAGAGAATGCAGGCAGTACGGATCCTATACTGTGGATCTTCCTATTACAGTTCATGAGCTGTGGTTCCGGGTTTCCGCAGGAGTGTTACGGCATTGGTCGTTACTCATTTTCGTGGTTCCAAAGGAGGAATCGCTCTCTTCGTCCCTATTCTAGTATCCTAAAGGGGTGAATCCTGTGTCTTTCGCGTGTCTCACTTTCAAAATAGGAAGAACATTACGTTTGGTAATTAGTGGCGGTTTCGGACAGGGGAGAGTTCTTGGGGACTTTCCCTAGATCTTACCGCACGGCGCTAGTTACACATCCCTATCAGACTCAGGTCCTCTTTTATCTTTAATCTTTATTTAAAAACTTTGATCAGACCACCACCACCAAAACCAAAAAAACGTGCATGCGATGCGGGTGCGGGGCTGTTTTCTACATTTAAAATTGGAGAACTGCTGCAAAGAAAAATGAACCGAAATGGAATGGCCAATTTTTTGATTAGAAGAGACCGCGTCAGAGCAGCGCCAGGTGAGGCCAAAGAATACTAGTGGTCGCAGTGAGCCGCAAGTAAAGGAATACCATTCAGTATCGGTAAGGGGTGGGGGGTGGGTGGAGGGAAGGGAGGGTGGTAGGAAGAGTCGAAAGACTTGTGCAGAAAGAGGATGGGTCTTTTCTCAGCATTAGGTAGCTGCCTTGAAAGATGTGGGTAGATAGAGTTTCCAGGTAGGCTAAGAGCTTCGGTTGGTAAAGGGAGTTCCAAAGACGCGGGTACCACAAATCAAGAAAAAAGGCGAAGGAGCGTGTATTTTCAAGACTGTGTCGCCTTGAGAGGGGGACGTAAGGAATAGCCGCGTTTGGCATTGACTGCCCTAAGGTCTTCTTGAGGGAACAGATGAACATGGAACTAAATCTCGAACCAGAGATTAAAGTTGAACCGTCCCATAAAACCGATATGTATGAGGATCTTGTGCAACAAAGGTAGGATCTCTGTATGGCATTTGAATACAATGGGCAGCCATTTTAAGCGAATAAAGAAGTGGGTGACTGTGAGCGCAATGGGAGGAGTGTGTCCAGAACCACCTAGACTTTACAGGCAGCCCGTGTGGTCACCAGTTTGAAGCCTATGGAGTTTGGTGGTGGAGGGATCAGAAGGCCCAGCCTAAGGATGTAATATCACAAGTAAATCTGAACGAGGAAAAAGAAGTGTTCTCTAAGGTTTCTCCGCGTGCAGGCTCTTACCCATTTGGGGGACATTAACCAGTTTTCACAAAACGCATTGCCCTTGTATGCGGGGATGTTTGCGACGGCGATCTCCCACCTTCATAGGCCATTCTACCGCCAAGGTAGGAGCCTTCACCAAGGGTTATTGTAGTTGTTTGTCGAGAGAGCGAGCTATTTTATGCAAGGGAAAGGTAAGTTTTAGTTTAAAATTCACACACCCTTATCTTAGACTTATTGGGTGATTCGTCAGCCCCTCGTACCGGCAAAATCCACTGTCCAATAGTGGTTGCAAATGACTGACAGACAAATTTGTGACCGTTCCTTCGAGCAGTCTTTTGCTATACGGTAGTCAACATCTGGTTGTGCATAGAGCCTTTAATCGGTGCACTCCCCAGGGTAACTAGAGTACTTGGGGGTGCCCTTTCCGTGCCAACACGATAGTGCCTGCGATGCTATTTCTTTTCTGCTTTTCAGACCGAGCTCAAAGCTCTATTATGTTCATCTGGTTCGCGAAGTGTTTCAATGGCTCAGCATCATGGGCCTCCCATTGGGCACGTCTGAGCATAGTTTTATGCGGTGCTAGGAAACACCAGTGGCTAGCAACCCTCCGGATGCTAATTTGACCGACTTCGCCAGAATGCCGTCATCATAAGGGGCAAGCGCAGTCTCATTGCAACAGGGAGTCCATTACTACTACTCCGGCGATGGTCAACATCAGAAATGATTCATCTGCTGTAACAACTGTCCGCCGCCTCCCCCGCTGGCCGTGCTCTTGTCAAGTCAGGTGGTTGTCCACCCGTTCAGAGGCCGGTTGTGGGCCGCCGTTGGTGGCACGCGCGGGTCGTCATTGCCCGGAAATTCCTGGCAGCACCCTTGCCACTGAGTCCTTAAACCTTCCGGACACAAACTGGAATGGGCTCCCCCCGGTTGTCCTGACGTAGATGACAAATCTTGGCCAGGTTTGGGGTGGTGGGGGGGTGGGTGGGGGGGGGTCGCATTGCGGTGCATCTCTCCTTCTCACAAGGAATCGTTGGAGGCGACCGACACAGCGACGGTTCCATTTGTTCGATCAAACCATCTAGAACTCTGCTCTGCGAGCAGTGGGTCCACTATGCACTTTGGACAAAACTAAGACTATATCATTTCCCCAGCATGCAACTGGGGTAGCTAGCCAGAGAATGGATACAAGCCTGTCCGGGTTCACCTGTGGGGACACGCCTCTGGAGCCCAGGTTGCTCACCCCGAGTTTTGATAACACGAAGTTGGAAAGCCGTGCGGTACTGGCCGAGTGCTTTTCGGACAAGTTGCATAAGTTGACCGGTCAATATCCTAACATCAATTTTGGCAAGGCGGAACGGAAGGTGCCGCGCTGACACATGGAAGAGGGAAGCAGTAGAGTTAGTTGTTTCGCCTTGGGTTGAGCCTTTGATAAGGAAGCTTATCCATAAGTTCAGGAAGGAATAATACAAGAGGTGAAATTGCGGCTCTGAATAACCAACCTGTGCTTGACTGGTAAAAACACTCAACAGAGTTTTTGTATAAAAGACTACCAGACCCAGAATGCACTAGGTTACAGAAAGCCTCTAGGAGAGCTGAAGTGCGGAAACGTGTGCATAATCAAGGAAGCCTATTAGGTAATCCCTATATCACCCATCTCCTAGGGCCGGGCTTGATTCAGCACACCTTGACTGTGTTAGTGTGAAATTTTGAGTTTATTACACAAGCAACAAAATACATACAAAAAGCAGAAACAATCACCCCAACCAAGTCCCACACCCCCCCAAAACCCCCCCACCCCCCGACATAGCACAAAACAAGTATCCACACCCCCCCCCGTGACCCACCTCCCCAAACCCACCACCATATTCAATCATCAACACACGTGCCCCTCCTCCCAACAACCACCCACGAACGACCCCGACAATGTCCATGTCCCCTCCCTCCCTCAGTCCATTGTCCCTACCCGACCCAACCCCCCCTACAAGAACACCCGAAATCCAGTCCATACCTTGTCCATCATACAATCCCTGAGATCCTCCCCCACACAAACAGTCCCCACCAGTCCAATGTTCGTGCAGAGTCCAAATGTTCTTGCAGTCCTTCAGTGTGCAGGGAACTGCCAGACTCCCCCCCCAACCCCCTCAAAGTCCCCTGTCCCAATCCATCCCCCTGCAGCGGGAGCAGCAGCTCCCCCTCCCTCCACCCCAAACCCCTGCCCCCTCCCCGTCCGTCCCACAGAAAACCAACATAGCAAAGAAAAATAAGCCTTCCCACCCCCACCCCCCAAACAACAAAGCATAAGGGCAGCTCAAGCCCATCCCCAACATAATCCCACCCACCATAACAAAGCAGAAATAAATATACAACTCAAAGGCGAAAAAAAAGGAAAAGCAAATGTAACAGAACCCCTGTGCTGCCTTGCGGTCAGTCAGCGGAGCAGGATGCGCAGGACAGAAAAAGGACATACAAAAATCACTACCAACAAAAACAAAAACAATTGGGATAGCCCCCTCGAAAAGGAAAGGGTGAGCGGACAAACGGTCTCACCCCTGAAACGGGATTATCCGGCCCACCCCCCCCCGGGAGAAAAACAACCCCAAAGCTACACTCAGAACCAAAACCCCAGGGAAGGGAACCCAACCCTCCTGCCACACCCCTCCCCTAGTGAAACAAAACAAACCTCAGAGCCCTACTGGGACAATAACCCCAAGGAACCCCTCCCCCTCATGGGGGGCGGAGGGTGAGGTTGACGCCACAGACGCTCCCAACGATGGACCTCCACCACCCGCCTTTCGCGTTGCGCCATGCTGGACACTTCCTCCAGATGTCCCCACCACCACCTCGTCGAGGGGTCAGGACCAACCCCCGGGTCGAGACATGACAGCGCGCATGCCACAGGTGGTAGCGTACTACGGCCGTGACAAGGTAGAGGGTCCCGGAGTCCTGCCTTAGAGGAAAGGACCAGGCCCCGTACAACCCCCAACTCCGCATACGTGAGGAGGGAAAGGTCGCGCAGGTGAAGAGCAGCGGACACCAACCGGCAGGCCTCCACGTTAAAGGGGCACTGCCGGAGGAAATGGTCCATGGTCTCCGCCTGCCCCTCACACCCGGCCCTCGGACAGACCCGCTCGGCCTGTGACCTGTACTTGAGGTTGTCCCTCACGTACAAACGCCCGTGGAAAGACAACCAGGCTACATCCCGAACCTTCTTCGGTAGCCGAGGGGAGTTCAACAGCCGAAGGCCCCGCTGCATCACATCCGCCGGACAGTCCCGCAGGGCCCACCGTGGTTGATAGTGAGAGGTGAGTACCATCCGGTATAATCCTTTCCGCCCCAAGGACTGGGCGAGCGGGTCGGTCACCCCCCACCGCCGAATGAGCCCCACCATCACAAATACGTACGATGGGGCCTGTTCCCCTCTCCGGCGCACACGTGGGACCGAGGACGCCCCCTCCCACTGCTCCCAGAAGCGGGAGAACCATTCCCGATAGGAGGCCACCCACCAGACCCCTCCCCCTTCCCTCATCCTACCTAAGTGAAACGCCATAGACAGGACTGACAAGAAGACAAGGGGGTGCAACATACCCAAACCACCCTCTGCCCGATCCAGGCAGACTATATTGCGCTGGACAGGGTTCAGGCGGTTACCCCACAGAAAACAGAAAAAGACGGCACAGACAGACGCCTGACGGGACAACGGAAGGACGAAGACCGTGGCCACGTGCAGAAAGAGAGGAAGCAGAAACGTCCCGAGGAGTTTGATCTTCTCCTCGTACGTACACCTCCACCCCCTCCACCGCAGCACCCGACACCGTGCCGTCTCGAGACAACGGTCCCAATTGGACTCCGCACAGTCCTCCGACCCAAAGACGAGGCCCAAAACGCGGACCTCCCCCACGGGAGGAGGAAAGGGGGCGCAGGAAGGCGGGGAGGCCTCCGAGGAGCCCAACCACAGCGTCTGGCACTTGCTGTGGTTTACAACAGAATGGGCTACCTCCGAGTACTCCTCCACGGCCTCTCGCAGGGCCTCTACCCCATCGGTGCCGTCCACGTAAACTGAGATGTCGTCAGCGTAAGCAACGACGGACACCGGGGGTGCACCGGGCGCCTCCAGGCCCCGCAACCCACCTGAGGACAATCTCCGGAGGAAGGGGTCGAGGGAGAAAACATACAGCAGGGGGCTCAAAGGGCACCCCTGCCGCACCCCCGAGGCGACACCAAACGGCCGTCCGAGCCACCCGTTAATAAACGGGAAGCTCACCCCCCCTCGGTACAGCGCCTGCACGACGAAGAGGAAACCTGCGGGGAGGCCGAAGTGCTGGAGCACCACCCACAGGTACCGGTGGACTGACTCGATCAAAGGCTTTGGACTGATCCAAGGAGACCAACCAGTGGTCCCGTTGGAGCGACCGGCCTCTTTCCACCATCTCAGTCCCGGACTGTGGCGACAGCGTCCAGAACCCTCTCCCCCGAACGGAACAATACTGGGAAGGGGACAGCAAATCGCCCGACACCTCCACCAGTCGGTTGGCCAAACACTTGGCCAGGATCTTCCGGTCCGCGTTCAGAAGAGAGAGCGGCCGCCAGAAGTCCAAGGAGCTATCGTCCTTCCCCTTGGAGAGCAGCAGCAGGACAGACTCGCGAAATGACCGCGGGAGATACCCCGTGTCCATGATCTCCTGAAACAGGGAGGTCAGGAAGGGGGCCAGCTGGGCAATGAAAGTGCGATAGAACTCCACAGGGAGCCCATCGCGCCCAGGCACCTTCCCCAACGGCATGGCACGAATCGCCCTCTCCACCTCCACCTGCTGAATCGGTGCAGCGAGTGCATCCACCTGTGCCTGGACCACAGCCGAATACACCGGGGGAAGGCCCAGGTACGTTCGGATATGGGTGAGGTCCACGGGGCGATCCCCAAACAGGTCCGAGAAGTATTCCCCCACCATCCGCAAAAGGTCCTCCTGGGAGGTATGAATGGTTACCGTCCTCGCCCCGCAGGGCCATGACCTCCCGACGCTGAACCCTCTCCCTGCAAGTCCGGAAAGGGTCTGGAGTGGCGCCCCCACCGGCCGCCCCCTCGAAGCATAGGGAGGCATGGCGATCGTAAAGCAGGCCACGGAGCTGGACGCGCACCTCTTCAACCTCCTCCCGCGCTGCCCCTCGGGATACCAAACGATCCAGCGACCTCCGGAGGACAGTGTAGGTGAGGTAGCGGGATCGAGCCATGGAGGTACCCCGGGAACGGAAGAGTTGTCGGGCACGCGTCTTCACCTCATCCCACCACGCGCCACGGGAAGGAAAAACACTCAGCAGGGTCTCCTGGTCTGCGAGAAAGGCCAAGAACTCCTGGACCACCTCTGATGTTGCCAACAACTGCACATTCAGTCGCCACAGGCCAGGACCCCTGCTGAGCTCCCCGTGGTTAGCCAGGAAGGACACGGAGAGGACACGGTGGTCCGAAAAGTCAACCGCCTGCAACTGCGGAGGGGAACACTCCACCCGGGCACTCACATATATCCGATCGATACGACTCCTGCAGGTCCCATGGTAGTAGGTGAAACCCGGCGACCGTGGAAAGGCCCGGTGGAAAACATCCACCAGGTCAGCCGTCCGGGTCATCTCGGCCAAAAAGAGGCCCTCGTAACTAGGTGGGCAACGCTCCCCCCCTCGGTCCTGCAAAAAGGTGGTGGTGTTGAAATCCCCGGCAAGGACCACCAAACGGGAGGTGTGTAAGTAGGGGCGGATAACCCCGAAAAGGGTCTTCCGCGCCAACTTAGACTGGGGGCCGTAGACCACCACGAAACGAAACCGATGGGGCCCGCAGTAGCCATCTAAAAGCAGACACCGGCCCTGCTCCAGTTCCCACACGTACTGCACCTGAAATCGGTTGGACGTGAACAAAACCGCCACTCCTGCGTAGGGCTGTGCCGCAAGTGACCAGTACGAAGGGCCCCACCTCCACTCCCGCTTCGCCCGATGAAGGCTAGCGAGCGAGGTGAGCCTGGTCTCCTGCAAGAAGATGACATCCAGCCCACTCGTGGAAAGAAAATCATAGGCCGAAGCCCGCGCCTGGTCTGTCAAAATGCTAGCCACGTTGAGAGTGGCGCACGAGAATGCAGGAGTGCATGCCATACCTATTTCTTGTGCAGTGAACCCTTCCTCCTCTTCTCGCCAACCCCCGGATCCCCGGAATCCCGCTTACAGGACAAGCCCGCAAGCTGGGATAACTCCTCACGGTCCACGGCGACCACCTCGAGGATCTCCTGCTCCTCCTGTTCAACCCTGTCACCCCAGCAGGTGCTGGCTCCCTCGGGACCACCAGGCAAAGCTGTCGCGAGGGCATTTCCAGCCCCCACGGAATGAGGGGGCAAAAACAGGTCCAGGGGTCGGGGGATTGCCCTCCTCAGTGGGGTCCACCACCGTTGCCTCCTCCCCCTTCCCGTCCCCAGACAAAGACTGAGACAACATAACAGTGCCCACCCTCGCGGGGGAGGCCGGGGCGGCCGGGTCAGCAGGGGGCTCCCGCTCAGGCCCAGCACCCAACCGCGGAGGCAAACTCCTGTCCTCCCTCACCCGCCCCGGTAGCTTCTCCAGGGCCACTACCGGAGGCCGGGGGCCAGTTTCCACACTCTTAGGCGGACCCTGACTGCGGCGTGCCCTCGGAACCTTCTGAGGCTGCCGCTGAGGAAGAGGGGCTGCCTCCGCCGCTAACCGTACCGAACGCCGCAAAGGAGGCCCTGCCTCCACTGACAAGCCCTCATCCGCCTCAGCCACATCAGTAGCCAGGAAGACGAAACGATTGACGTCCAACACGGGCTCTAACTCCAACAATGGGGAGGTCTCCCGTTTCCTCCTCTTGGACTTGCCACCCTTGGAGGAGACAGTAGTCCATTCCTCAGGCGGCACCCCCCGCAACCCCTTATCCTGTTGTGCAACAACCTCCACCACATCAACCCTCTCCTCCTTCCTACCCAAATCCCCTCCCCCTGGTGGCCCCCTCGGCTCGATGAACTCCTCTGCACTAGGGCCCCCAGTCTCCTCCTGAGGGAGAGGGGCCTCTACAACCTCCTCCCGCACAGGAGCCTGGGGTGGAGTGACGGCAACCCCCCCCGGTCCATTGTGTGACGCGGAGGGGCAGCGGGCAAAGGGGTGGCCCAACTCCCCGCAAAGGTTACACCGAATTAGCAGACACCCGGCCGAAGCGTGCCCCCGTCCACCACAACGGGTGCAGACCTGCTCGGGACAGTTCATGCTCAAATGGCGGAATGAGCCACAGCGGTGACACTCGCGAGGTTGTCCGGGGTAATAGCACAGGATGCGATCCCGACCGAGGAAACCGGCCGAGGGCACGTGCTGCACCACGTTTCCCACCTCACGCAAACGGATCCTGCCCTTCCACGACCCGTCCCACACCCCTAGGGGCCCAGCGCCCTTAACCAGGGGTGCGAGAAGCACCGCATGGCGTGACAACCAAAACTGGATGTCCTGCCCTGGGAGCGACTCATTCCTGGAGAGGATGGTCACAGGTACCGTCCCCTGGCGAGAGATAGGCACAACACGAAAGTCAGACCACCCTCCCTGCCCCCTCTGCTGCTGGTATCGGTCCCAGAAAATCTCCAGCCCCCGTCGCAACATGAAACTAACATCATATTCAATGGTGTTGTTCATGTGGATAAAGGCATAGAGATCTCCCGGGAGAAACCCCAGCCCAAGGACCATCCTCAAGACCTGTTCCCTGGCTGGAGGGGACCCCTCCCCAGCCCATCGGATCTGCGCCACGTTGCGCCGTCGGACCTCACCCCCTACTCCCCTTTGAAACCCTCCCCCTCCCCCTCCTCCCTCCCCTCCTACGGGACCATTCCCCTGCATACCTCCCCTCCCCCCACCCTCACCCGACGTCCCTGGAGTGGTGCCCGACCCCTTCAGAGCCTCTGCAAAGGTACGGAGGGGGGGAGCCGACCCCCCAGCCTCCAGCTCCTGCCCGTCTTGCTGTTTTCCTCCTCCTTCCCCCTGCAGGGGAACCTCTTGCCGAACCACAGGAGTCGTGACCTCCTCCCTTGGAGCAACCTGAGGACTGGGCAGGGTCAGCTCCGCGAAAACAGAGTCCGGGATGCTCTCCCTTCCGGATCCCTGGGTGCCACCGAGAACCCCTGGATCATCCCCCGTCGCCACCACCGGATGTTGAAAGGCAGCAAAGGCCCCCGGAGGGCCCGTCGGGGTCTCCAAAGCCAACTTTAAAGCGGCACGAACTTGGTTCTCGGTAATACCCAGGGAACCGGAAAGCCCCTTCAAACCTCCATCCCGCTCCTCCGACCCAACACAAGGCTCCTGGGTTTCGGCCACCACTACCAGGGACGAACCCCGCTCCCCTCCATCCCCGGGATCCAGGGCGACCACCTCCATCCCGACCACATTACCAGTCATCCGCTCCCCCTTCTCCTCCACCAATGCTTCCCCTAGCCCACCTACCACCATCCCTGATAGAGCCACCGACGACAAAGCAGGACCCGCCCGAGACAACAGGGCAGATCCCTTACCCAAAACTTTATCCCCCACCCCTCCACCCCCCTGCCCCATGTCCCCCTCAGGTCCTACCTGGTCGTCGGTGCCAGCCGCGGCACAGGGATCCAAAGATGTCCGGCCGGCAGCCAGGGCTCCAGCAGGGAGGGAGGACACCCCCCTGCGAGCCAGGCCTCCCCTGGTCACCACAACAGGCAGCTGCGCATCCTTCTCCGCTGCCTCAGACCGCAAGGACAGCTGACCCAGCTTCCCCCAACCCCCCCCCGGGGCTGCCGAAAAAGAATAGCAGCCCTTACCCTGCTCCTTCCTCCCTCCGGAGCCCCCCCGACGCCGGACAGCCACCCCAGAAGGCTGGAACCGGTCCCCCTCCATCCCCTGAAGATTCCTGAGGGAAGAAGCAACAGGACCTCCAGGCAGCTCCCTGAGAGCTACAGGCTGTAAAACTTCCCCCTCAGAGAAACCGGCAGACATCCAAGGGTTAAGTGCAGCAGCTACTACTCCCCGACGTTCATCAGACCCATCCTGTGGCTGATTTGGTGCTGCAGAACTTCCTTGCCCAAAGGAGCCACAGGGAGGACGCAGTTCTTTGCCGGATCGTCTCTGGTGTTCTTCCGGGAGAGCAAGATGTAGAATACCCCTGTCAGCACACTTCCGGGGAGACCCGGAAGTGACATCATCGGCATTGCGGCGGCCATCTTTCCTCTGAAGACTGGATGGGGGTAATCCTACAAACAGCTCCGGTGTCTCGGTATCCTGTGCAGGGGGACGGCAAACAGCATCGGGGAATCCCCGGCAGCCATCTTTGCTGCATCCCGCATCCCACGAAACCGTCGGGGACAGCAAGGGACGATCGGGAAACGCCTGCTCCACCTCCTGCAGGGAACTCCGGTCAGCTGTAGGGACGGCGTCATTGAAGCTCCGGCGGCCATTTTGGAATCCTCGGTGACCGGAGACTGGCTCAGGAAACGCCGACGATTCCCCAGACAACAACTGCTCAGCTCTCCTGTCAGCTTCTCTCTCTGCTACTTGATGCCCTGGTGTTGCAGCCATCTTCAAGCCCCGCGGATCTCTGTAGGTCATTTTCCGTACCGTGTTCCCCACCTCCCCGGGGGCTTCAGGTTGCAAGGGAGTCACTGGTGTGAAGCGAGCCAGCCCAGCAGTCATGGCAGCCTCCTCTTTCCCATCGACAGCCGACAGGTAAGGCATTCTAGACTCTGTCATGTGTAACAAGGATGATCTACGTTCTGTAACTGCACCCGGGAGGGATAAGGGGGAAAAGTAGCCACCTTGTACAGCCACCTGTCGTCTCACCCCCGGGGGCCCCCCCCGGACCGTACCTATACTGCGATCCCATTTGTCATAATTTCCATAAATCTCTGTGAGGGACCCACAACCGTATTGCTTCAGATAAGCAATATCCTGGTTTGTACCCTTCAAGGCCCGCTTCACCCTCCTCCGATAGTTATTATAGGCCACCCATTCCTCACCTGGAATGGTGGCCTTCAGGCTCTCCAGGTGGGAGAGCCGGGCTTGCAGCCGGGCCGCCTCCTCCTGGAGACCCTGAAGCCGCCTTACTGCCGCCACGATCTCGTCTGGGGCCTGGGCTGGTTGCTGGAAGGACGGCAGGCCCGACCCTCCCTCCTCATCCTCACTGGAGGAGGTAGAGGCCTCCTCCAGGACCCAAGGAGAAGGGGGGAACCTGCCTCCCCCAGCCCTATTCTGCATGGTCTGCCAGGGTCTCCCTAGGGCCTCTCCCTGCTGCCACCCAGCCTCCACACCCTGCCTGGGGAGGAGACAGGAGCCTCCTTCCTGGGGAAGCGGGCCCAAGCCTCCAGACCTGTGGGTCCCTCCTGTCTGGTCAGGCACAGTCCTACCTGGGGGTTCCCCCACCCGGGGCGCCAGCTGTTCCCTGGTCCCTCCATCCAGGTCCGAAGAAGGTGGAGACCCACCAGGCTTGGCAGGCCTCTGGGCCTGGGCCTCTCCCGCCGGAGGCGGCCCAGGTCCCGACATCCAGGCAGGAGCAGAGAAGACAGGAACCTTTCCCTAGCAGGAGCTCTGCTCAACTGAGCCACTCCCTGCTGCAACCAAACAGGAAGTGGGTGGAGCTGCCACTCGTGGGGCTGCAGAATTCTGCTCAATCTGTCTGCCAGGCCATTCTCCTGGCCTGGAAGATATACTGCTTTGAGAAGCATATCGTGTTGCAGGGCAAAGGAACACAGGTCCTGAGCCTCCTGGCAAAGGATCTGGGAACCAGTTCCGCCCTGTTTGTTCACATAGAACATGGCTACCTGGTTGTCTGTCTGGATCAAGACAGACTGTTGAGCCAGGGAAGCAGTAAATGTCCTGAGGGCCAAGCGGATAGCTCTGAGCTCCAGAAGATTGATTTGCTGGGCCGCCTCCCAAGGAGACCACAGGCCCTGGGTGCACTTGTCGAGACAGTGAGCTCCCCAGCCCTGTAGAGAGGCATCGGTCGTCAGCACCACAGTAAAGGGTAGTATCTGAAAAGGCACCCCCTTCAACAAATTGGGGGGACTCAACCACCAATGGAGGGAGGCCAGAAAACGTTTGGACAGTCTGATCCGGTCTTTGAGACTGCCTGAGGCCTGTGACCACTGAGACCGCAGGCACCACCGTGCAGGCCTCGTGTTGAGCCTGGCATTGGGGGTCACTTGTACTGTCGATGCCATGTGGCCCAGAAGCCGAAGACAGAGCCTGGCGGAGACAAAGGACCTGTTGAGAAACTTGCTGGCGAGGTCCATGAGCCTCTTTGCCCGGGCTTCTGGTAAGAAGGCTCTGGCCAGTTGAGAATCCAACCTTGCTCCTATGAACTCCAGGTTCTGGGAGGGGAGCAAAGTGGACTTTGCGAAGTTTATGACAAAGCCTATCCTTTGGAGCAGAGATACGGTCCTGGTGGTGGCTGATGAGCTTCTAGGGTGGACTGGCCCCTGATGAGCCAGTCGTCCAGGTAAGGAAAGACAAAGATGCCTTGATTCCTTAGGTAGGCCGCCACCACTGCCAGGCACTTGGTAAAGACCCTGGGAGCGGAGGACAGGCCAAAGGGCAGTACTCGGTACTGATAATGGTTTCCTCCCACCACGAACCTGAGGTACTTTCTGTGGTCTGGATGAATAAGGATGTGAGTGTAAGCATCCTTCAGATCTAAAGAGCATAGCCAATCTCCCTGCTGGAGATAGGACAGAAGTGTTCCAAGAGTAAGCATCTTGAATTTTTCTTGTACCAGAAACTTGTTGAGGTTTCTGAGGTCTAAAATGGGTCGAAGACCACCGGTTCTTTTTGGTACCAGGAAGTACCTGGAGTAAAAACCATGAAATTGGAAGTGGGGAGGCACAGGCTCCACTGCCCTGTCCACCACCAGACCTTGGAGCTCCTGGAGGAGAAGGTCTGTATGCAGGGGAGGCCTGGAAGGTTCCCCTGGAAAATAAGGTGGAGGCAGTTGGTGGAAGTGGAGGGCATAGCCGTGAGTGACTATGTCCAGCACCCAACTGTCCTGAGTGAGATGAGGCCACTGATGGGCGAACAGGGCCAGCCTGCCTCCTATGCAGGAGAGGGGCAGCGAGGGAGTAATGGCTATACTCAGGGAGTCAAAAACCCCCACCCTGCTGAGCTTGAGCAGGGGCTGAAGGCTTGGGGGCTGCTGCCTGCCTACGGGCTCCATTACCTCGGCCCTTGGCTTGCTGAACCTGTGGGACAGCTTGGACAGCCTGATAGTGAGGGTACTGTCTGTAGGCAGGGCCCTTCCTCGGGTAAAAGGACTTTTTCCCTGAGCCCTTCTTTTTCTGAGAAGGGGCAGAGGTTTTTCTGGACAGTCTCGTCCTCGTGAGGTGCTCAGTCTCGAACTGGGCGGCCTTCTCAGCCACGGGTTTGCCAAAAAGGTTTTCACCTCGGCAGGGGACATCGACCAACTTGTCCTGAACCCATGGCTCGAGGTCCGTTGACTGCAGCCAAGCCTGGCGTCGAGCCACGATGCCAGCAGCCGCTCCTTGGGCCGAAGCCCTCGAAGCCACCGTAGGCGGCATGGGAGATGAACTTCGAGCATTCCCGGATCCTCGAAGACAAGGACTGAAAACCTCGCAAAGGTTCCCCGGAGAGACCAGCAGAGAACCCGGCCAACTCCTTGGCCAGGTCCCGTAGGTACATGCCCATGTACAGCTGGTATGTCTGGACACGGCAAGCAAGCATAGAGCCCTGGTAGCACTTTCTTCCAACGCCATCCAGGTTCCGGGCCTCCCTGCCGGGAGGCACCGCAGAGTGCATCTTTTGGCTTTTGAGACGATGCATGGCCGATTCCACAACCATGGAATGGTGTGGAAGCTGTGCTTTGTGGAAACCGGGGCTCTTGCGGAGTCGATAGAGGGAATCAACTCGCTTGCTGAGAACCGGCGCCGAGGCCGGGGCCTCCCACATACGGAAGAGGAGCCGCTCCAGCATCGGAGGGACCGGGACAGTAAAGGCCTCCTTCGGAGGAGAGTCATACTGCAGAGCCTCGAGCTCTTCGGCTCGAGGCTCTTCCTCAGGATCTGCCTGGATGGCCAGGGCAGCGGCCATATCCCGGACAAATTCCGAGAACCTGGTATCCTCCGGAGGGGATCTACTCCGGGGTTCAGACTCGGGTGAGTCCGACGGGACGCACCGAGTCCTGAAGGTGTCAGGAGACTCCTCGTCTTTAGACTCCCAGGCCGACTCATCCGACGTCGAGTCGTGGTCCGGCTCCGCGGGGCCAGTAGGCGCCCGCCCCGAAGCCGAGGGCACCGGCGTCGAGACCCTCGGTCCCGAGCGGGAGGTCGAGGGAGACCTCGACCGAGGACGACCCCGAGCCGCAAGGGACTCGAGTATCGGCTTGGTATCCGGGGTCGACTTCGATGTCAATGTCCCAGTGGTCGGGGCAGATGCGCCAGACAGGCTGGCCATCAGTGCCCGCTGCTGATCCATGAAAGCAGACATTCTGCTTTCCAAGGCTGTCAACCTGAGACTCAGCTCGGGAGACGCAGCAGCCACCGACTCGGGCCCCAGCGGCGCCGGGCCCGACGTCGGGTCTCGAGGAGGCGAGTCCATGAGGACAACAGGACTTATGTGTCCAGCCGACTCCGGTTCGAGGTGAGGAACTTTAGAGGGCTTCTCCTGGTCTACGGGCCCGGGACGACGGTCGGGGGTCTTAGACCTGGCCCGAGAGGGTTCAGGGACCTTTTCCGACGTCGCCCTCACGAGCTTCTTCTTCCTCTTATGCTCCCGACTGGGAGACCCCTTGTCCAAGGAACTCCGACGCTTCTCGGGATCGGAATCCTGGGACGTCGAAGCCTCAGATGAGGTCCGGGCGCGGACAGAGGCCGAGTCAGAAAAAAGCCTCTCAGATTGCTGCTGGCGACTTCGGATGGCCTTGGAAGACATCTTCCCACACGGCACACACGTTTTGGGGTCGTGGGCCGGGCCGAGGCACAAAAGGCAGCAGTCGTGTGTGTCGGTGAGAGACATAATCTTCGAACACCGATCACACTTTTTAAACCCACTGGAGGCCATCCTTGGAAAAAAAGGGACCCCGCAAGGTCAAAGGACCGGGCCTCCAGGGAAAAGAAAAGGAAATTTGGCGCGAACGCCGAGCCACTAAGGGCAAAAACCGAAAAAGAAAAAGGGGGATTCGATACGGCGTACCGACCCCGGCGGGAGGGGAACCGACGTCGAATTCGACGAAAAAAGTAAAAAATATCTTCTCTTCACCGGGAACACAGGACACACGTCCGATGGGCTTCACGGAAAAAAAGAGACTGAGGTAAGATGGCACCTTTAGGCGGGAAGGGAACCGCGCATGCGTGCCAGCATTCCCAAAGACTTTCATGGAAAGCTGGGGAAATGCTCCGCTAGGGCTTCATCGGCATCGATGACACCCATAAGTGAGGACTGACTTCCTGCTTGGTCCTGGAGAAAGAAAAATTCCCAGAAGTAATACTTACAATTGCAGATCTCTCTCCAGTAGTAGCAGTCCCCTTTTGTAGGTGTTGAAGGGGGCATTTAGCATTAGGTCATTGGTGTATAAGTGGTAATTTATGTTGTGGCTCTGAATGAGTTTGCAAATTGGTTGTATGTACAGGGAGGAACCTTGGGGTATGTCACTTAGATGTTTAATCGGTTTGGAAGTTTTGTCCCTTATGTTAAATTGCTGCATGCATGCTGTCAAGTAAAACTGGAACCAGGAGAGGGGGGTACTGTTTATTCCAATTTCTGTCAGCCGATCTTCAGGGGTGCGGACCACCCACTGCCCGCCCTTGCTCCGCCTCAGTGACGCCCCTTCACACCCACACCTAGGCCTCCCTGTAAAACAGGTTGTTCATACAGAAACACTTTTGATGGGGCTGGCAGTGGAGCGAATAGCAGGGATAGACGTTCCCACTATTCACGGGACAGAATGACCCCCAGAGTGTTTACGAGTGAGGTGAGCAGTGTTTGCACATTGCATTTTGGTCTAAACTCATGTTGTTGCATGTCCAAGGGGGTGTTAAGATGTCCTGTAGCTGTAATTATATTATTATTTTCGCTAAATTTGGAAGTATCTTTGCATTGTATAGATACTGTTCTGGACATATTTAGCAGTTTTCTGCTTTGAAATACCTTGACAGTACCCGGGACATTTCTCTTACACTGTATGTCAATACAAAGGCTGTGTTGCTCATCAAGTGTTAGCCTTGCGGAAGTCTGTGGGGACTACAAGGGTGTTGAGAGTTGAGGTATGACGGAGCTATATTCTTTAGAAGTTTGGATGTGATCATGAGTAACTTGTATTTTATACAGCTATAAATTGGCAGCAAGTGTAATTCATATAATATGGGTGTGAAATATTCAGTTCTATTAACTTTCCAAATAATTTGTGCAGCCACATGTTGGGCCATCTGTAACTGGCTTATTGCCTGTTTGGAGAGGCCCTGGAAAATGCTGTTGCAATAATCAAGTGTGGGGTGATTATTGCCTGAACGACAGACCGAAAGTCATAGCTTGATAGCAGTGGTCTCAATTGCTGAATCATCATTAGTTTGTAATAGATCTTACCAGGAGTTAATTGTATATGGGTGATCATGCTACGGGATGGATCTAGAGTAATACTAAGGTATTTCTCCTCGTTCTTTACCTGTAAAACAGCTTCTTTTAGGTGTAAAGTTGAGGGAAGTTTAAAGTCATGGTTCCTGGTTACCTATAGTATCATGGTTTTCTTTAAATTATTCAGCCAGATTTTGGGAGTTTCAGCCACTTTGGCAATTCACTGGAAGATCCTACAGATTGGCTGGAGATGAATGTTAAATAAAAGGGCTGATAGAGATGATCATTGACGTAAGCCCCTCTCTTTGTCTATTATGGTTTAGATGTCTGTAAACCGATGTCAACTTTCTTGTCTAAGGCCTCCTCAGTTTCCATCAAGGGAGAATCCTTTATTTACAAAGACAGAGAAGGTATTTCATTTATTTAGATACATTTATATCCCGCTTTTCACCGGGTCAAAGTGGCTAAGGGTATCTCGAGGTGGAGTTGGTGTCTCTGTGTAATGCGTCATAACCGGCCAGAACCACTGTCATCCATTTATTCTTGCATTGCTGGATTTTTTGAGGAAGTTGCATGGATTGTTTGCAAGATGTATCATAGGGGAGGTTTGTTTCATTGCAGCTAAATCTTCCCTCAATTGAATCAATTCTTTTTCCATAGTAGATAGTGTAAAATGGATAGGACAAGCTCAAAGGCTCCAAATAGTTTTCCTGAGGATGAAAGCACCACAGCTATTGCACCCATTAAAAATAACTTTGATTAGTGTGTGGGGGTCAGTTTGTAGATGAAAAGGCAATAGAGATGTTCTTTCCACTAGTTAGGACAAGAGGACTGTGTGTCTCAGGATGACTAAGAACATCCAGTCCTGGGATGGGTGGGTGAGGGAAGGGAGGGTGAGAAATAAGTGGCAGTAAACTACGAGTTTGACTTCCTAAGACAGAGACCCTGCAGGGCAGTTGTTACCTACCAGAGCATAGACTTGTCTCTGCAATATAGTCCAAACATATTCTTATAAAGCTACTTTTCTAGAACAGGCCGAAAATTTGAACTCTCTTTAAATAAAGCTAGGTAATTCCGATATTGCATCCACTATTTTCTCAAAGGCTAAAGAAATCTACTTAGTGGAAGCTTGGAATACGCTCCTGATGGAAGTGGTGGGGGCAAATACAGTGACAGAATTCAAAATAGGATGGGACAGACACAGTGGATCCTTTTATAGCAATAGAATAAAATCAACTCTTGCCACCTTGCTAAGCAGACTAGATTGACCATACTGGTATTTATCTGCTGTCATATACTATGTTACTATGTTAAACACACACAGTAAGTAAAGAAGTGCATTTACAGTAATTCCAAAATACCAACGAGGTATAGGCAGCTAAAGCTATTCAAAGCAAGCAAGAGAAAAATAATAAAAACTTAGCCAGAGAGATCAACTCAATGTGCTGCCACTCCGGTGCTCTGGAGACCAGTAATAGCTTCTGGGTCTGTTCCTACAAGTTTTAGATTTAGAGCTCCCGTGGATTTCTAGGGAAAGAGAATAAAGCCAGCCGACATCTAGTGTACTCTGAGCATCTCCATGTCTCCCTGAGTGTGTTTCTGGTTTGTGTTTAAAAAAGTGAAGAAAAAAAGAGGGAGGCCTTCATGAAATACAAGAGATCACAGAGAGAGGAAGACAGTCATCTGTATTTGGAAAAACTTAGAGAAGCTAGCAAAGTAGTCAAGAAGGCAAAGATTCAAAAGGAGGAGGAAATAGCCAATGCAATAAAATGGGGGGATAAGACATTTTTCAGATATATTAGTGAGAAGAGGAAGGGCAAAAGTGGTATTGTCAGACTCAAGGGTGCAGGGGGGGAATATGTAGAAGCTGATAAGGATAAAGCGGAATTGCTTAACAAATATTTTTGTTCTGTGTTCACAGATGAAGAACCAGGAGCAGGACCTCAGAAAACACCCACAAATAAGAACAGACGCTGGGAACAGAAGCGAGGGACATCTTGAACAATTTTCAGAAGACTGTGTTCGTGAGAAACTAGCTCAACTTAAAGTAGACAAAGCGATGGGACCGGATGGGATACACAATAGAAATACTGAGGGAACTTGGGGACGTTCTAGCAACTCCATGACTGACCTTTTCAATGCCTCGTTTGGAGTCGGGAGTGGTGCCAAAGGACTGGAGAGCGGCTCATGTGGTGCCTTTACACAAACGCGGACGTCAGGATGTGGTTGAAAACTACAGGCCGGTTAGATTAACTTCAGGGGTGAGTAAATTATTGGAAACGCTGCTGAAAGAGAAAATAGTGAGGTTTCTGGAGTCCGGCGGATTACAGGATCCGAGGCAGCATGGATTCACCATCTGCAGGTCTTGTCAGACAAATCTGATTGATTTATTTGACGGGGTGAACAGGGAGTTGGACCAAGGGAGAGCGCTAGATGTGGTGTATTTAGATTTCAGTAAAGCCTTTGACACGGTTCCTCACAGGCGACTAATAAACAAATAGAGAACCCTAGGGATGGACCCTAAAGTAACTGCTGGGGTTAGAACTTGGTTGGGTGGGAGGCGACAAAAAAGTACAAGTAAATGGAGTCACTCTGAGGAGAGGGATGTTACCAGTGGTGTGCACCAGGGATCTGTCCTTGGTCCGATTCTTTTTAACATCTTTGTTAGTGATATAGCGGAAGGGCTATCGGGTAAGGTTTGCCTCTTTGCGGATGATATCCCCAAAAGTCTGCAATAGAGTAGACACCCAGGAAGGTGTAGATAACATGAGGAGGGATCTAGCTAAGCTGAAGAAGGGTCTAGAATTTGGCAGCTGGGATTTAATGTTAAAAAATGTAAAGGTCATGCATTTGGCGGCTGCAGGCAATCCAAGGGGAGCAATACAGTATAGGGAGGTGAAGTACTTTTTCCACTAAAGAAGAGCGGGGGACCCTAGGCGTGGTTGTGTCTGATGACTTAAAGTAGCTAAACAGGTCAGAAAAGGCGACGGCCAAAAGCTAGAAAGGATGCTTGGGTGCCATACGGAGAGGCATGGCTAGCAGAAAAAAAAAGGAGGTGATAATGCCTCTGTATAAGTCTTTTGGTGCGAACTCATTGGGAGTATGTGTTGTGCAATTCTGGAGGGACAGCACCTGAAAAGGCTTGTGAATCAGAGGAGTCGGTGCAGAGGGTTGCTACTAAACGGATCTTAATGGGCCTTCATATATAAGCAGATGGGGACAGACTTCAGGATCTTTAATATGTATCACTCTTAGAGGAAAAGGCCGGGATAGAGGTGATATGATTGAGGATGGTTAAATACTTCCGTGGCATAAATGTTCAGGTGGATAGAGGCTCTTTCAATTGAAAGCAAGTATTCTTGGCTACGAGGGGACATGGGATGAGGGTGAAGGGCGATAGATTCAGGAGTGCTATGCTGAAATATTTCTTTTACGGAAAGAGTGGTGGATCCGTTGAATAGTCTCCCAGTGGAGGTGGTAGAGATGAGGACAGTAACTGAATTCAAAAAAGCATTGGACCAACCCAGAGGGCTCTAAAGGTTAAAAAAGTGGACTGTTGTAAAGTTGTTTTTATGGAAGGACAGACCTAGATGGTGCTTGTGGTTTTTTTTCTGTCATCATGTTTTCTGATGTTTCTATGTGTTTCAGATGCGGGTGACATTTGAGGACATCGCTGTCTCTTTCTCCCAGGAGGAGTGGGAATATTTAGATGAAGGGCAGAAGGAGCTTTACAGGGAGGTGATGAAGGAGAATTATGAGACTCTGATCTCCCTGGGTAAGGACTGTATGACTGTATCTGCATTTCTAGCAGACGTGGGGCTGATCTATTATACTGTAATCTACCATTCTTCCAGGTTCCAGAGATAGAACACGTCAAGAAAATGTGCTCACATAGCAATTTCCAGACATATTAACACCCAGCACCAATCAGGAACAATAAGCAGCATTTTATAAATCATCAATATATAATTCAACTCTAGATACAGAACCTGCAGAGCGGAGTGGGGGATGAGTCCACTGAACCCTAGGGTACTGAGTTCAAGGCTCCCACAGGAACCATCCTACCTTACCCCATACATATATAGATGGTTCCTATAACTTCATCCCTTGAGGAATATCCTAGAACATTATTTAAAAATAAAGTAATCCATCATATCTTCAGTCAGTCTCATTCTACATTGCCTCCTGTTGTGCTCATGTATATTTTTCTCCACAGCACATCTGTGTTTGTCCCCTGCTTTCTTGAATTCAGATACTGTCTTCATTTCTACTATGTCCACTGTGTTTATTCCACGTATCTACCACTCTTTCATAAAAAAATATTTCCACATATTACTCCTGAGTTTATCCCATTTAAACCTCATCCATCAGGCGCTGCAGGACTGCACCCTCGGATCCTGAGCCCCAATCAGCAACAGGAAAGAGAGCGGGAGGCTGAAACCCCTCCCATTCTCCATCTCAAGGTGAATCAGGGCCCACCACAGCAACTTTAAAAAAGAAGCACCATCAGAAGCACCCGTGCCTGTTGGGCCTGTGCCAGAAAGCCCTTTCACATGGCCCTTAGGCGTGGAATGCAGGCAGGTTTGCAAAAATCAGCTCAACCCAAACAAAAATCTGCCAATACTAAGCCCAACAACCTCGAAAAACCTCAACAACCTTGAAAACCTCACTGCTGACCTCATCCCTATCAGATCTATTCACAAGCAGACAACTCTCACCCCACACATCTCATAGACAACTTGGATTGTATCAGGACATACTTTCATCAATAAAATGACAAACTGTAAGTACCACTCATCAGAAATGGAACTCACTGCTGAAAGAGCCCCACCCCTACCCTCCTATGATTCTACCAAAAAGCATAAAACTTTCTATAATGCCACAGAATCCAGTGTTGCCAGCCAACCAAGTATTGTATGCCCTTCTTCTCATCTGGATCCTACTCTGCCATTCATCAACAGCTACATATACCATAAACATACCCACAACAGCCCTACAACCTCCCCTACTACACATCCCTTGCCACCCACACATATGGATGAACCCCCATAAGCATGCCAACAGACAAACCCCCAGATTAATAAGAATTCAAACCGACATTCACACAACTTGCTACCACACCCTACACATGCTAATCACTCCAGTTAACATTGGGCTAATCAATGCTAGGTCCAAGACAAACACCATCATAGACTATATTCAGTAGCACCCAGACTGACATTCTCTGCATCACTGAATCCTGGCTATAAAGCCCTGACCAGATCATTCTATCTGAGATCACTCCACGATCCCATACTGCCTTCAACTGCCCGTGCACCCATAAGAGGTGGTGGGGTGCGAATTGACCTTAAATTTAAGCCACAAACACTGTAACTTAATCACAATAGAAAACAGACACCTAGGCATTTGTTTTACCTACAGAGCCCAAACGCTCCCGCTGATGAGACATCAAACATCCTCGAAAGCCATATGTTTGGCCAGCTCTCCTCATAGGCTGCTTATACTACTAGGCGACCTAAACCTGAGCTTCGCACCTAGCAGAGGAGAAGCTACTTTCACAAGGCAATGGAATCATGTAACTTCTGCAAAATCCTCAAGTGTCCCTCTCACCATTAAGGGTCTACTCTGGACCTCATCTTTGTCCCAAAGAAACTTCACTCACAGGACAGCATAATGACCCAACTTGCCCTACCAATACCCTGGTCAGATCGCCATTCTATACACTTCAAGATTGACCTCCCCGAACAAGGAAGATCACAGAGAATACCCAGCTCTGAAAGAAGATTTAAAGGATATAACAAAGACCAATTCTGCCCCCAGGACTTTGCAGATACAGATGAGGCAATTAAAACCTGGAACTCGAACATCAATGAAGCAGTGAAGCCTCATTAGCACCCAAATCTTAGAAATAGAGAATAAAGATGCAAATCTGACCCGTGGTATTCTGACACAATAAGAGAAAAGAAACAAAAACTTTGCCAGCTAGAGCATAAATGCAAACATGACTGTTCACAAGCCACCCTTCTTCAATACCAGAAAATGCAAAGAGACTACAATGATCTGATCAACAAGCACAATTGAGAATACCACACCAACCTTATCTTAAAAGTCAGCAAGAAGCCTTGAAAGCTATTTGAAATTGTCTACACCCTCACGAAGAATCCATCCCACAAAGAAGACACTATCCATCCCCAGATCTTTGCAGATTCCCTAATCAACAAGAACAATCCACCCTTAAGAATTTCACTGCTAAACACCTCCAACACCTCAACTGCAGAACCCAACGTCAAACACACATGGTACTGATCTACAGAGCAAATATTCCGCACCATTGCTGCCTTAAACACTAGTACAGTGCCCTCTAACCCCTGCTTTGTCATGTGGATGAAATCAGTCAAGGACAAAGTTGTCAACTGTATCCACAACACCATAAGCTCATCTCTATCTCAAGGATACATGCCCCCTGCTCTCAAACAAGTTAACATCCGACTCATCCAAAAAAACCAACTCAAAAACAGCTCTGATCCTGCAACTTTCCACCCTATTTCTAGCCTGCCCTTTCTATCCAAAATAATTGAAAAAGTGGTGCAGAGACAACTGCAAGACCATATTGACCTGTATGCTTCTCTGGATCCACACCAACATGAATTTCATTCTAATCATAGTGTTGAGACTCTCCTCATGCATCTGTTCAACATACCCTTAAGAGGAATCAACAACATAAATACTGGATTACTACTCATCTTTGTTGACATTTCTTTGGCCTTCGACATTGTATCACACAGCATCTTCTTAAATGAACTAACATTGGACTTCACAGCACAACCTTCTACTGGTTCCAATCACTCACTGACAGACAACAAAAGGTCAAAGTTGGTTCAAACACCTGCACTACGTTCATCACAACATAGGGAGTCTTGCAAGGGTCTTCCCTGCCTGCCCTTCCTACTTACAACCAGTTTGCAGCATCTTCAAGCAGCACAAAATTAACTATGCCATTTATGCAGATGACATAATCATCAATTCCCCTATCCATCTTGACATGCTAGACTATACAGCTATCATTAAATGCCTACAGGAGATGAGCAACTGGCTGGCTTCCAACAATCTCCAAGTCAACTTCAAAAAATCTGAAGCGCTATTCATAACACGGGACTCTTCTGTTACCCACCATCATCAGTCTCCATCACGGACACTCTAATCCCAGTAAAAGAGGAAGTACGCTACCTTGGTATCACCCTTGATCACTTTCTAAATTTACCAGCGCACATCAACAGAACCTCCAGGGATGCATTCCAAAAGCTTGCTGTTATCTGAAGACTAAAACCCCTCCTCAGTCTGGATCACTTCCGCATGGTCTATCAAGCAGTTATAATTCCTATGCTAGATTATTGTAACTCCCTTTTTCATGGTCTTCCAACTCAAACCACTCATCCCTTGCAACTAGCCCAGAACAAGGCTGCCCACATCATCACAGGATCCGCCAAATATGATCACATAACTGCTCTTATATCAGCTTCTCTGGCTACCAATTACCTCACCTGCCAGATACAAAACTGCCTTGACTATCTTCAAGATAAGAAACAACACATCAGCCGGAATTCTACAGGAAATGATATGCACAAAACTAAACAGCAG
Source organism: Ichthyophis bannanicus (assembly GCA_033557465.1). Taxonomy (NCBI): domain Eukaryota; kingdom Metazoa; phylum Chordata; class Amphibia; order Gymnophiona; family Ichthyophiidae; genus Ichthyophis; species Ichthyophis bannanicus. The sequence goes on from CM066031.1 coordinate 68,028,728, forward strand.
ACCTAAGAGACAGAGCAACAGAGATACCATTTCAACTCCTAGTTCTTACACCAACGAAGAGGGCTCTTTCATTAGTGGCACTCGCCAACTGGAATTCTGTCCTAGAGATGGTCAGGACAACCAAGGACTTAAAGGACTTCAGAAAACATCTCAAAACCTTCCTTTTAACCGATCACTTCAGGGACAATACCTACTTCTTCCCCCTCATCTCACATGCCTAAAACAATATCTAACTCTTGTACATATGTTGCAATGCATACGTTTTGCCTCTATGCAAACCCTGCATGTCACCCCTTCCTAAGTTTACACATTGAGTTCTCTGTAATGTTTATTTTAATGTAAACCGCTTTATTTATTTATTTAGACAGATTTGTATCCCACCTTATCCTACAATCAAAGTGGTCACATTACAATTAGAAGGTTACATTTAACATGAGGTAGTTAACAACAATATAAATTGAACTTAAACAACAAGTTGGGCGGGTGAATGCCGATTTAATGTAGGTAGTTGGAAACCATTTGGGTGAAGACTATTAGTTGTCTATTTGCTCGTAGGTTTCTGTGAAGAGCAGGGTTTTAAGGGCCTTTGATTGTACGAGAAGGCGGTATAAAAAAACTTGTTAAATAAATAAATAAAATACATTGTCTCCTCGTTGCAGAGCTTGCTTTCAATTGATAGAAGCTCTCCTCCTGAGCATTTATGCCACGGAGATATTTAAACATCTCTGTTATTTCTCCTCTCTCCCATCTTTCCTCCAAAGTATTACTACTGCTACTCCTCAATACCTTGTCTTCGCTTGGTTTTCAGGGATCTGTACTGTCCTGGTTCTCTTCTTATCTCTCCCTTTGCTCTTTCAGTGTTTGTTCAGGTGGATCCTCATCTGCTGCTATCCCACACTCAGTTGCTGTACCCCAAGGATCTGTCATGGGCACACTCCTTTTCCCTCTCTATGCCCATTCCTTTGGTGCACTCATCTCTTCCCATGGCTTTCAGTACCATCTTTACGCTGAAGACTCCCAGATCTACCTCTCTATATCTGAAATCTCTCTGGCAATCCAGGCCCGGATCTCTGTCTGCCTTTTTGACATTGCTGCTTGAATGTCTCACCGCCACTTGTAATTGGACATGGCCAAAACTGAGCTTCATATTTTCTCTCTAACCCTTGTCTCCCCTACCTCTTTTCTCAGTCTCTGTGGATAATAAAACACTTGTCATCTGTCATCTAGACTACTGTAACCTGCTCCTTGCTGGTCTCCCTCCGAATCATCTCTCTCCCCTTCAATCTCTTCAACACTCTGCTGTGCAGCTAATCTTCCACCAGCCTCGTCATGCTCACAGTACCCCTCTTCTCAAGTCACTTCATTGCCACACTACTACTCCTGCTGACCTACAGTATAAGTGCATTCATTCTGCAGCTCTGCCTTTCCTCTGTTCACTAGCTTTCCACTATTCACTACCTTTCCTCTATTTTTCTTTCCCTACACCCTTCCTCGGGATCTCTGCTCTTCTTGCAAACCTCTTCTATCTGTGCCCTTCTCTTCGATTGCTAACTCCAGACTTTGATTCTTTCGCCTTGCTACTCCTTATACCTGGAATAAACTACCTAAGTCTAATATGTCAGATACTTTCACTGGCCCTTCTCAAATTGAGGCTCAAAATTCACCTCGTCGCTGCCGCTTTTGTAGGTTAAGTCACCTAATCTCTTTTGTGTTTCCTTACCATTCCCCCTAGCTGTATCCCATGTCTATAGCTACTGTGTTGTCTTGACTAGATTTTAAGCTGTGACGAGTAGAGACTGTCTTTTACATATGTCTATGCAGCGCTGCGTATGTCTTGTAGCGCTATACAAATGTTCAGTAGCATTAGGTGAGGGTCTCAGTAGTATGTGAAGAAAGAAAGGGACAAATGTTTCTGATGGTATAGAGAAAGAAGCGATAGGTTTTAGCTATCTTTTGGATGCTGCAGAGAAGGAGAGAGTAGAGTCAGAGATGGTATGGAAGGGCAGAAGGGAGAGGCCATATGGTCTTTATCTGCCGTTATATTTCTTTGTTTACATATAGAAGGTGCCTTGAATACTGGCCAGTAATTTGTAATTATTTAATCTGAATGCAAATTGTTTTGGTCTTTTGTATGAAAGGAGGGACTTCAAGAGATCATGGAATGAAATGAAATCATGTAAGAGATTAACTTTCTCCCTCTGTCACATTATTCACAGTTGATTGGTTAGAGATGTGGGATAAGTCCAGAGTAGTGATTTTGGGATCAGGAGACCCAGAAATACCTCTGTGGTCCCAGTAGGTGATTAGTGCCTTCTTTTTATGTCCAATAGGTGATGAGGTCACACAGGAAAAGAAGAGAGAGGAGAAGAGAGAAGAATGGGGAAACTCTTTCATACATGAGGTGCACCCAGCACTCCACCTAAACTCTCACATACAAGAGAGTCATTTTCCATGTGCTGAGTGTGAGAGCGGTTTCAATCATAGCGATCGCATAAGAAGCCACCTGGAAACCCACACAGCAAAGGGAACTGCCCCAACCGAGAGGCCTTCTACATCTTTTAAAAGCCCTGAATGTGAAAGACTTTTCACTCTTAAGAATTCCGTAACAATGCATCCGAAAATCCACAGGACTGAGAAAAGATTTCAATGCACTAAATGTGAGAAATCTTTCTTAAAAAACTCACAACTTGGGGTGCATCTTAGAACCCACACAGGGGAGAGACCTTTTACTTGTACTGAATGTGGGAAATGTTTCCGCACAAATTCAGAACTAGTGCTGCATCATAGAACCCACACGGGGGAGAAACCTTTTAGTTGTACTGAATGTGGGAAATGTTTCCGCACAAATTCAGAACTAGTGCTGCATCATAGAATCCACACGGGGGAGAAACCTGTTAGTTGTACTGAATGTGGGAAATGTTTCCGCACAAACTCAAAGCTAGTGCAGCATCATAGAACCCACACGGGGGAGAAACCTTTTAGTTGTACTGAATGTGGGAAATGTTTCTGCACAAACTCAGAGCTAGTGGCACATCATAGAATCCACACGGGGGAGAAACCTTTTAGTTGTTCTGAATGTGGGAAATGTTTTCTCACAAAGTCAAAGCTAGTGCGGCATCATAGAACCCACACGGGGGAGAAACCTTTTAGTTGTACTGAATGTGGGAAATGTTTCCGCACAAATTCAGGACTAGTGCTGCATCATAGAACCCACACAGGGGAGAAACCTTTTAGTTGTACTGAATGTGGGAAATGTTTCCGCAGAAACTCATATCTAGTGTTGCATCATAGAATCCACACGGGTGAGAAACCTTTTAGTTGTACTGAATGTGGGAAACGTTTCCTCACAAATTCAGGACTAGTGCTGCATCATAGAACCCACACAGGGGAGAAACCTTTTAGTTGTACTGAATGTGGGAAATGTTTCTTCACAAACTCACATCTAGTGTTGCATCGTAGAATCCACACGGGTGAGAAACCTTTTAGTTGTACTGAATGTGGGAAATGTTTCCGCACAAATTCAGAACTAGTGCTGCATCATAGAACCCACACGGGGGAGAAACCTTTTAGTTGTACTGAATGTGGGAAATGTTTCCGTACAAATTCAGAACTAGTGCTGCATCATAGAACCCACACGGGGGAGAAACCTTTTAGTTGTACTGAATGTGGGAAATGTTTCCGCACAAATTCAGAACTAGTGCTGCATCATAGAACCCACACGGGTGAGAAACCTTTTAGTTGTACTGAATGTGGGAAATGTTTTCGCACAAACTCATATCTAGTGTTGCATCATAGAATCCACACGGGTGAGAAACCTTTTAGTTGTACTGAATGTGGGAAAAGTTTCCTCACAAATTCAGGACTAGTGCTGCATCATAGAACCCACACGGGGGAGAAACCTTTTAGTTGTACTGAATGTGGGAAATGTTTCTTCACAAACTCATATCTAGTGAAGCATCATAGAACTCACACTGCGGAGAAACCATTTAGTTGTACTGAATGTGGGAAATGTTTCCGCACAAACTCATATCTAGTGTTGCATCATAGAATCCACACGGGTGAGAAACCTTTTAGTTGTACTGAATGTGGGAAATGTTTCCGCACAAATTCAGAACTAGTGCTGCATCATAGAACCCACACGGGGGAGAAACCTTTTAGTTGTACTGAATGTGGGAAATGTTTCCGCACAAATTCAGAACTAGTGCTGCATCATAGAATCCACACGGGGGAGAAACCTGTTAGTTGTACTGAATGTGGGAAATGTTTCTGCACAAACTCAAAGCTAGTGCAGCATCATAGAACCCACACGGGGGAGAAACCTTTTAGTTGTACTGAATGTGGGAAATGTTTCTGCACAAACTCAGAGCTAGTGACACATCATAGAATCCACACGGGGGAGAAACCTTTTAGTTGTTCTGAATGTGGGAAATGTTTTCTCACAAACTCAAAGCTAGTGCGGCATCATAGAACCCACACGGGGGAGAAACCTTTTAGTTGTACTGAATGTGGGAAATGTTTCAGCACAAACTCAGAACTAGTGCTGCATCATAGAACCCACACATGGGAGAAACCTTTTAGTTGTACCGAATGTGGGAAATGTTTCCGCAGAAACTCAGAACTAGTGCTACATCATAGAACCCACACGGGGGAGAAAACCTTTAGTTGTACTGAATGTGGGAAATGTTTTCTCACAAAAACATGTCTAGTGCGGCATCATAGAAACCACACGGGGGAGAAACCTTTTAGTTGTACTGAATGTGGGAAATGTTTCATCACAAACTCAGAACTAGTGCAGCATCATAGAACCCACACGGGGGAGAGACCTTTTAGTTGTACTGAATGTGGGAAATGTTTCTTCACAAACTCACATCTAGTGCAGCATCATAGAACCCACACGAGGAAGAAACCTTTTAGTTGTACTGATTGTGGGAAATGATTTTCCACAAAAGCACAACTAGTGCTGCATCATACAACCCATATAGGTGAGAAACCATTTTGTTGTATTGAATGTGGAAAATGTTTCCACTGGAACTCTGATCTAGTGACGCATCGTAAAGCCCACAATCGGTTGAGACCTTTAATAGTATGGAATGTAGGAGATATTTCTCCACAAAATAAAGACTAGTGAGGCATCATGGAACTCGTAGTGGGGAGAATAAACTGACGTACTGGTATTCTTGAATACTATCTAAATGACATTGTTAATACAGGTGTCTGTTCCAAGTGATTATTCTCTGAATTGCATGGAGAGGCAGAAGATCTTGAAATATCAAGAAGTGCAATCAGAGACCAAGAAAATGTGGCAGAGAGATACAGTAATCTCTCCTATTGTACTAGGCGTGGAAAGCTTGATAAACTACTCCTACCTGTTATATCATACAAACTCCAGCAGGAGGCTTTGTTTTGCAAGATGCAAGTACTACATCATGCATTAGCAGTAAAATTGAGAGACTGAGGTCATATTCCACAAATGCTGGCTTAGAAGTGAGGTTCACGACTGTCATGTTAGTTTTGGGAGGAATGGCCTAGTGGTTGTGGAAATTACTTCAGGCTGGAAGGTCGGGGGTTCAAATCCCACTAGAGAAAAGCAACCTTGGACAGGAAGAACTGGGGTTTCTATTCCCACAGGTGCTCCTTGTGGTCTTGGACAAGCCCCTTAACCTTCCTTTGCCCATGTTCCCTGTAAAATAGTTATCTCCAAGTTTTCGTGCCCTGTCCAATGTAATTTCAGTTTGTTCAAAGTAAGCCACCTTGATATCATGAAAGGTGGTATATAAGAAATGTTAAATAAAAATAAAATAAAACTCATCCATTAGGAGATGCTGCCCTGAGATAATTCCTGAAAGGAAGGGCTTCAGCTCCCGGAGTACAATGTGATACTGTCACACAGTAATCCTTTGAAGGAAATGCACCAGCTTTCAGAGAGCACTGTGACACTACCACACAGTAATACATAGGAACATGATGGCAGAAAAAGACCACATGGCCTATCTAGTCTGTCCTTCCATATCAACTACAAAAGTCCCCTGTTTTCCTTTAGAGATTCTCTGTGTTTGTCCCATGCTCTTTTGAATTCAGATACTGTCCTCGTCTCAACCACTTCCAATGGGGGTCTATTCCACGGATCAACCACTCTTTCCATAAATTAATATTTCCACATATTACTCCTAAGACTATCCCCTTTCACTCTCATCCTATGTCCCTGCATAGTAGAGCTTACCTTCAATTGAAAGAGATCTTCCTGTGCATTTATGCCACGGAGGTATCTAAATGTCTCTGTCATATTGCTCCTATCCTGCTTTTCCTCTGAGTATACATATTAACATTTTAAGTCTGTCCTTATATGCTTCATAATGAAGTCCACTAACCATTTTAGTAGCCACCCTCTGCACTGACTCCTATCTATTTATAGGTTAAGGTGCAGTCTCCAGAATTCACACTCCAAATGAGGCTGCACCAGAGACTTATTTAAAAGCATGATTACTGCCTTTTTTTCTGCTGGCCATTCCCCTCCCTGTACACCCTAGCATCTTTCTTGCTTTTGCAGTTGCAGTTTTCTACCTGGGTAGCTACATTAAGATCATCAGACACAATTACGTCCAGGTTCTGCTCTTCTTTTGTGGACAGAGGTATTTCACCCCCTAAACTGTACAGCTCCTTTGGATTTTTATTTTTTTTCATTGAATTTTTGATGCCAAATTCTAGACCATTCTTCAAGCTTAGCTAGATCCTTCCTCAAGCTAATGACACCTTCCTGTGTGTCCACTGTATTGCAGATTTTGGTATCATCTGCAAACAAGCAAGCCTTACTTGGACAGTCCTTCTGCAATATCATTAACCAAAATGTTAAAAAGAATCGGACCAAGGACAGATCCCTGGGACACACCGCTGGCATCCTCCTTCTCCTCTGTGTGAGCTCCATTTACCTGTGCTCAATTTGTTTATAAGTCGCCTGTGTGGAACAGTGTCAAAGGCTTTACTGAAATCTAAAAACACCACATCTAGGGCTCTCTCACAGTTCAACTCCCTGATTACCCAGTCAAAGAAATCAATCAGATTTGTCTGACAAGACCTGCCTCAGGTGAATCCATGCTGCCTTGGATCCTGTAATCTGCTGGGCTTCAGAAACCTCACTATCTTCTCTTTCAGCAGAGTTTCCAATAATTTACTTACCACCGAAGTTAAACTAACCAGGCTGTAGTTTTCAACCACATCCTTATTTCCGCTTTTGTGTTAAAGGCACCACATGAGCCTCTCTCCAGTCCTTTGGCACCACTCCCATCTCCAACGAGGCATTGAAAAGGTCAGTCAGTGGAGCTGCTGGAATGTCCCCATGTTCCCTCAGTATTCTCAGGTGTATCCCATCCGGTCCCATTGCTTTGTCTACTTTAAATTTAGCTAGTTTCTCACGAACACAGTCTTCTGAAAATTGTTCAAGATACTCCTCGCTTCTGTTCCTGTTTTGGGGTGTTTTCTGAGGTCCTGCTCCTGGTTCTTCAGCTGTGAACACAGAACAGAAATATTTGTTAAGCAATTCCGCTTTGTCCTTATCAGCTTCTACATATTCCTCCCCTTCACCCTTGAGTCTGACAATACCACTTTTGCCCCTCCTCTTCTCACTAACATATCTGAAAAATGTCTTATCCCCCACCCCTTTTATTGCATTGGCTATTTCCTCCTTTTTTTTGAATCTTTGCTTTCTTGACTACTTTGCTAGCTTCTCTAAGTTTTTCCAAATATAGATGCCTGTCTTCCTCTCTCTCTGAGCTCTTTTATTTTGTAAAAGCCTCCCTCTTGTTCTTCACCTTTTCAGCTACTTCTTTCGAAAACCATAGTGGCCTCCTTTTCCTTTTATCTTTATTTACCATTTTAACAAAAAAGTCGGTTGCCCTTAAAATATCCCCTTTCAGTTTTGCCCAATGTTTTTCTACATGCCCAGCTGTTTCCATCCCGCTAACGACTCTCTGAGATATTGGTCCATCTTGTCAAAGTTACATCATTAGTAGCCTTTCCAATAATTTACTATCCACAGGGATTAGACTAACCGGCCTGTAATTCTCAATGTCATCCTTACATCCGCTTTGGTGTAAAGAAACCCATATGTGTCTTTCTCCAGTCCTTTGCACCTGTCCAAAGAGGCATTGAAAAAGTCAGACAGTGGAGCCACTAGAATGTACCCACAGGCTTTACTATGATTCTGTATGAAGGAAAGCTTTTTGAGTTCTACGGCCAACAAGAACGCTCCGTTGCATATTGCAGACTTATTGACTACAGTATCTCCATGTGAAGATGTGGAATAGGTAGTGCTCGGTCACCTCTTAATGGAGACACTCCTGAAAGAGTGAATAATGAACTTTCTCAAAACCAGCGGGTTACAAGATCCAAGGCAACATGGTTTTACTGAGGGATGATCTTGCCAAACAAATCTGATTGAGTTCTTTGACTGGGTGACCAAAGAACTGGATCAAGGGCATGCGATGGATGTCATCTACCTGGATTTCAGCAAAGCCTTTGATACTGTCCCTCATAGGAGGCTTATCAATAAACTCAGTAGTTTGGGGATGGGTCCCAAGGTGGTAAACTGGATCAGAAATTGGTTGACTGACAGACCACAGAAGATGATGGTAAATGGAGCACATTCGGATGAAAGGAAGGTGATTAGCGGGGTGCCGCAGGGTTCGGTCCTGGGCCCGGCACTGTTCAATGTATTTGTGAGTGATATTGCTGAAGGACTGAATGGAAAATGTCTTTTTGCAGATGACACGAAAATTTGCAACAGAGTGGACTTCCACGAGGGAGTGCTGAACATGAGGAGGGATCTGCAAAAGCTGGAGGAATGGTCTGATGCTTGGCAATTGAGATTTAATGCAAAGAAGTGCAGTGTCATGCACTTGGGTAGCAGAAATCCAAAGGAAATGTACACGATAGGGGGTGAGAGGTTGGTGTGCACAGAGCGGGAGAAAGACCTCGGTGTGATTATTTCTGTAGATCTCAAGGTGGCAAAACAGTGTGACAAGGCAGTGGCAAAAGCCAGGAGGATGGTGGGCTGCATTCAAAGAGGAATTACCAGCAGAAAGAAGGGGTACTAGTGCCACTGTATAAGTCTCTGGTGAGGCCTCACTTGGAATACTGTGTTCAGTTTTGGAGACCGTATATTGCAAAGGATGTAAAAAGAATGGAAGCTGTTCAGAGGAAGGCGACTAAAATGATTTGGAGCCTGCGTCAGAAGCCTTATGAGGAGAGACTTGAAGACCTAAAATGTACACTTTGGAGGAGAGGAGGGATAGGGGAGATATGATTCAGACCTTTAAATACTTAAAGGGAAATAATGAACAAACAAACCTCTTCCAGAGACGGGGAAGCTGTAAAACTAGAGGACATGAAGCTGCAAGGTGGTAAATTGAGAGGCAATGTCAGGAAATACTTTTTTACTGAGAGGGTGGTGGATGCTTGGAATGCCCTCCCGATGGAGGTGGTGGGGCAAACACAGTGATGGAATTCAAAATGGCCTGGGACCGACACAGTGGATCACTTTACAGCAACAAGATTAAATCTAAATAAACTGAACCATCTAATTTCTCAACAAATAGCGATGTCCTACATGGAACAATGGGGGGAAGAGCAGTGGGTTCACCCCTAAACAAAGAAAAAAAGATATGGGGAGGGGTGCACCTGCTCCTGGTGGTAAACCACTAAGCAAAGACATAGGTAGAGGTGCACCTACTCCCTAAAAGACATGGGAAGGGGTGCACCTACTCCTGCCATATTGCTGGGCAGACTAGATGGACCACGCTGGTCTTTATCTGCCATCATTTACTATGTTACTAATATGGCTCAAAGCCAACTTTCTTTTTTTGGGAATGACAAACTAAATTGAGCACTAAGCTGTTCCCCACTGCTCATAGGGTATGGTTACCACTGTCCACAAGTCCTTTAGGTTTGCACCACAGTTCCTTTATCTGGCACCAGACAGGGGGAAATGATAACTCAGTGAGACAGTGGGAAAACTCCAACATACAGCCTCTTCTCACCACCTTCAAGGGCCATTGGATGGACGTAATTTGGACCTGCTCCTTGAGAAAACTGGTCAGATGACCTCTTGGTTGCTCAAAAAGGACCTGCAGCTCCTCATGCAGTCCTCCTTTTTTGTCAGTATGAAAGGAAGAGGACCTATTCAGAAAACAGGCACACTAAGAGGAATGCCCTTCACCTGGCCGACAATGCTGGATTTCCCAGAGCTCAAATAAAATGCACTTCTAGGTTTATCTTCTGGCAACCTCTGGGGCTTAGACTGCCCTCGGTCTTTCACAAACTTCTTCCAATCCTCCCCAGACAGGAGCTTTCCTGGAAAGGCAACCTACTAAGCCGAGTTTTTGAGTCTGCATCTGCTGACCAGTTCCTCAGTCATACAAACTATCTGGCACATGACTCGTACATCATTCCTGTTTCCACTCGGACAGCCTCTTGTGAATTCTGCTAGTCATCCTCCAAGCACTCCTCAGGTCACTGCTGTACCTAGTGCAAACAGACCCTAGACATGTGTGCTACAAACCACAGCTTGGAGGCCCAAAGCGGAAACTTCAGAATCCTTCTTCAACCATCATTCAAGCTTCCAGAGCTATGCCTCCTCTGACAAGAATAGTCATCTTCTTTGTTAATGGCATAATCAAGGCATCTACTTTAGGCAGCTTGATCTTCTCCTTTCCTTCCAGATGATACTTTCAAATATTATATTTTACATTGCATATGAGTGTCCGTTCATTCTGCAGGTAAAAGAATGTGCTGAGGGCTCTTTGAGTTTGTCTGGCTGCCAGGATCTAGTGTTTTGCTTTGACTGCTGCTGCTCTTTGCAGCCCCTCAAAAGCTCTTGTTCTAGGTGACTGCCTTTTAGCAAGTACCAGTTGAAGATGCCTTGGGCAAAGTCATATCAGCAGATGGGTGGGGGTTGGGAACCTGAGAGTTCAGATTCTAAGCTAAAATGGACAATTTATTTATTTACATTCTCTTATATACCGCGCTATTCTGCATCAGTGCGGTTTACATTGAACAAACTGAAATTACATTGAACAGGGCATTATAACTTGGAGATAACTATTTTACAGGGAACATGGGCTATGGAGGGTTAAGTGGCTTGCCCAAGACCACAAGGAGCACCTGTTGGACTAGAAACCCCAGTCCTTCCGGCCCAAGGTTGCTGTCCTCTAGTTGGATTTGAACCCCTAGACCTTCCGGCCTGAAGTACCTTGCCCTAACCACTAGGCCACTCCTCCAACTCTCCTGTGCTTTTGTGACCAGCCATACTCTCCGGAGGGGAACTTTAATCTGACCATTCTCACTCACAGGGAGCTTGCCTGAGTCCTCCAACCATGGCTCTAGTCTTCATGTGTCCCAATTCTCCCCTCTGCAGCATGAACCACAATGGCCAGAGCAGGCTTTGAAGTGCCCATGCTAGCACACTCATGGCTTGCCACTCCTGCCCCCTCCAACAGGACTTTGCAGGAGCAGCACGAAACCACACCAAGGATAAATCTTAATATTCTTTGAGAGCATCCTCCTTCAAAGTATACAAAATGAAGTAGCAAAATTGTTTCACTCCTACCTAATTGAGGGACAACAATAACTGAAAATGGGCATCAACACCTCATCCTCCTTCCCTCCAACCCAAGGCATCCCTCAAGGCACTTCTCTTCAGCCCTATGCCCAATTATCCTACCACAAAATCTGAACCCTGCAACACCTGCACCCCTACTGGATCCTTTGGACTTCTGTACGGCATTCCAGGCCATCATTTCACCACACTTTGACTGCTGTAACTCAATTTACCACGGCTCAAAAATTCAACTCTGTTCTCACTATACATTGCATTACATAGAGCTGCATGCATCATTCAAGGAGCCCCAAAATACGACCACCTAATCCCTATCCTGCAACAGCTCCACCAGCTTCCCCTGCAAAGCCGCATCAGATACTAAATACTGTTCTTAACTTCCAAGGGAGAAGTGGCCTAGTTGTTGGGGCAAGTTAACTCAGGCCAGAAGGTTGGGGCTTCAAATTCCACTAGAGGACTACTACTACTACTACTACTTAGTACTTGTATAGCGCTACACACGCAGCGCTGTACAGCTAACCTACAAGAGGCAGCCAGCATATAAGAGACAGTCCCTACCCATCAGAGTCATGCTCATCGGAGCTTACAATCTATTTATTTATTTATTAACAGCTTTTATATACCACACTTTTATCATCAGCGTGGTTTACATTTTAACAACTTTGTACTTAAGCATGAAACATATGTCAAGTTTACAGATAACAGGATATGAAAACATGGATAACTGGGGTTAAGATAAATAAGATATTCACAACTATTTACAATAGATTCTCAAATCACAATAATACAGAGCATTAGTCAATTTGGTACAAGACACGGTATGGTCTATACAATTTGGTCATGAAAAGTGACAGGGGTTAGGATAAGATAGGGATAGAAGTCAGGATCTGAAAGCGACAGTGAAGAGGTGGGTCTTCAACCTAGATTTGAAGAGGGCCAGGGAGGGAGCGGCATATAGACATGGGTAGGCTGTTCCAGGCGTAAGTTGCAGCAAGGTGAAAAGAGCGAAGTCAGGAGTTAGCGGTGCGGGTGACAGGCCTGGATAGAAGTAATTTGGTAGCGGAGCACAGTTCCCGAGAGGGGGCGTAGGGAGTGATAAGAGATGAGAGGTATTGAGGGGCCGCAGAGTGAATGCATTTATAGGTCAGTAGGAGAAGTTTGAATTGGATGTGGGATTGGATAGGGAGCCAGTGAAGCAATTTGAGAAGGGGAGTAATGTTGGCATGGCGAGACTGACGGAAGATTAGTCGAGCAGCATGATTTTGTATAGCAATCCAGAGCAATCCATTTAAAAGCAAGGCGCCATCGGGCGCGAAGCTCTCGGCGAGCAGCCCTCCATCCTGCACACCAGCTGAGCTCTCCCGGGGCCAGGATCGAGCCGCCAGAGCCACAGAACCCTCTGCAACGTGCTCTGCCCAATTGGGGCAGAGCAATACATTTAAAAGCAAGGCGCCATCAGGCGGGCCTGCTCCTGAGGGCCTCGCCAGAGGGCCCTTTGGCGTGGACCGTCAAAGCAAGACCGAACGTCTGGCCTCCCGTGTTGCCATCAAGAACTCTCTGTTGCCTGCATGCGCAGTATCTCAGGTACTCTCATACATTACAGTTTGTAACCAATTGAATATGTTTTCAACAGTTTCTATCTGCACTATATCTGAGTAGATGATAGAGGAGTGTGTCACGTGCCCTCTCCTAGTGTAATATAAAACATAAATCTGACTCCAGCAAACCAAAGTTAAGATCTAATCTCAGAGTCGCATTAGCTACTGCTATTGTTTGTATCAGCGTACTACAACCATTGCTATTGTTTAGCTTCATTGTTTCCCCTGCCATCGCTATTGTGGGTACCATCATACTCCTACCATTACTATCATTGCAGTATTGTACTCCTGCCATAACCCACAACTAGGAGAAGACATTCACTCCCTTTCCCCGCGTGGCAATAGAACCTGCCACCTGAGCAAAAGATCCTTACCCGGCGGCCACACTAACTCACTCTTCTTACACAAACTCCTGCCTCACCTGAGCTGGCTTAGAAGGACCCAAAATGGAACACATAATCATCACCCTATTGAGCCTTTGCCTTCTACTCTCGATCTTGCCAACCAGCTCACTGGCACTACTTTCAACACAGAATCACATCCCAATAGTTGCCACCGGTGGCAGAAAATGGCCAGATGACTCCCACAACTACTCTCATAGAGCCAGCTTTACACACCGCCATCACCTATTACACATCCCACTACAAAACTCTTCAAAAGCCAAGCAAAGCAAAAGCCTATACCCTAGCAGCCTGAAGTGTGCACTTATCAACTCTCGCTCACTTCGCAAAAAATGGCCAGCAATCACCGAAACAATAACGTCTCATAAATTAGATATCATCATGGTCACTGAGACCTGGCTCTCACCAGAAGACAACACCATACTCAATCAACTACTACCACCTAACTTTGCTGCCTTCAGCAGTCACAGGCAAAACAAAAGGGGTGGAGGAGTTGTCGTTATCACCAGAGCAGATCTCCAGTTCAAAATGGTTGAATCCAACAGCATCAATACCCTTGAAACAGTAACTATCTCCAACAACACCTGCTCTATAAGCTTGATTTGCAGAGCGCCTTCTACAGATCCGGACAACCTATCTACTATCATAGACATAGCATCTAACATCCAGGGTCCAAACAAACCGAATTGGATCTTAGGTGACTTCAATCTGCCATCTCTACAGGACAATCAAGCAGCCGCATTCATTGAAGCCCTAGACATCTTGGGATACACTCAATTGGTACAAGAACCTACTCACTCAAAGGGCAACATTCTTGACCTCATATTCGCCCCACAAGCAGTTCTTCAGCAAGCACAAAATATCTCGCTATCATTGACTGCAGTACCATGGTCGGATCACAAGCTCATCACTTTTCAGATTCATACCCTCTTCAAGCCACAAAGACCCAATGTGGAGTTAATTAAGAACTCTAACCCAACTGCCAGAAGTTTTCACCAGTTTAACAAAGAACGCATCCTTTCCGAAACGGACACACTCCTTGATAAGACTTCACTAGACCTAGAGGAACTAATCACCGCCTGGAACAGCAAACTCAGCGCAATCGCAATCTGTCCCCCAACAACTAAAGCCCCACATAAAAGACCTTCTGCACCATGGTTCACAGCCAACTTAAGGGCATCACAAACCCTCCTGCGGAGGCTGGAAAAGTGCTGGAGAAAGTCACGCACCACTTGTGACCAAGCAGCATACATCCAGCACTTACATACACATCGCAGGGCCATCACAGACAAGATGAAACACCACCACACAGACACCCTGAAACGGTCTTTAAATAAGCCACACGACCTTTTTAACTTGGTCAAATCTCTTGCCAAAGAACCCACCCCAGAGCACCTTGGAGGTATACACCCGCAGGACTATGCCATCTTTATGCAATCTAAAATGTGCAAGACTGACAAAATGGCGAT
This sequence comes from Ichthyophis bannanicus, assembly GCA_033557465.1. Lineage (NCBI taxonomy): Eukaryota > Metazoa > Chordata > Amphibia > Gymnophiona > Ichthyophiidae > Ichthyophis > Ichthyophis bannanicus. The sequence goes on from CM066031.1 coordinate 68,043,804, forward strand.
ACCGGACCCCCCTGACGAACGAGAGTTCCCAACATCTCTAACCGCCTTTGTTACACCTTCAAAAAGAATTATTGAAGACACCATCTCAGCCTTAAATACCTCCACTGCATACTCAGACCCCTGTCCAGCATTCTGGATAAAAGAATTGCGATGTGACCTCGCCCCGATCTTAGCTAATATGATAGGCCAATCTTTTAGCACTGGGTCTTTCCCCTCTACGCTCAAACAGACCTCCGTTAGACCTTTGTTGAAGAACGCCAAACTAGACCCACAAAAGGTGGAGTCATACAGACCCATATCCAGCATCCCGATGCTCGCCAAAATCATTGAAAAGATAGTGTACAAGCAGTTACAAGATCACATCGATACCTACGCCCCTCTGGATTCATCCCAACATGGATTCAGAGAGGCACATGGAGTTGAAACACTACTCACAACTCTCTTTGACACCATAATATCGGGCATCGACAACATTTGTCAAGGGTTTGCACTCTTCTTTTTGGATATTGCGGCGGCTTTCGACTCGGTTTGTCACGAGATTCTCCTATGTCGGCTAAGAGAAAAAGGCATCAGTGGAACAGCTCTCGAGTGGTGTAGATCTTACTTGTCTGGAAGATGGCAATACGTTTGAGCAGAGGGATCCACATCTGAACCATTCCCACAAAGTCAAGGAGTACCTCAAGGATCCTCCCTATCATCTAAGTTTAACATCTATATCCAACCCATCTGTAACATCATCAGATCGTTCAATGTGAGTTGCATGATTTACGCGGATGATGTCCTACTATATATGCCAATATTCCTGGATTGCCCAGACCTTACCCCTCTGACTTAGTGCTTCAACACAATATCCGAATGGCTCCTATCTCAAAATCTGCGCATACAACACAAGAAAACTGAGGTCCTACTCATCTCAAGAAATCCCAAGTTCACACCACCCAGCTATTTGAAAGTAAATAACGCCGAGTTGCAAGTAAAATCAGCCATACGTTACCTAGGAGTTACACTAGATCAGAACCTCAACATGAAGCAACATATAGCCAATAGCATAAGAGCGATCTACTTCAAAATCAAATCCTTCAGACATTTATGCCCATTACTCGAACCAGGAGACTTCCGCACCATTTACCAAGCCCTCATTCTCCCTCATTTTGATTATTCAAATGCCATCCTACAAGGACTCCCCCAGGCCACCTTAAACCCCCTGCAATTGGCCATGAACAGTGCAGCTCGGGTACTCTTTGGAGCCTCCAGAAGAGAGCATATCACACCCCTCCTGAAGCAGCTGCACTGGCTCCCCATTCAAGCCAGGATCAGTTTTAAGACCTTGGTGATGACTTTCAAGGCCACCAAGGGGCTCTCCTCCTCTTCACTATTCGACCTCATCCAACCACTCGCACCCAACAGGCTAAGGAGAACTGCAGAGGCCAATATACTATTGATACCGATAGACATGATAAAATGTTCCAAAACAACATCTAACAGAGCCTTCAGACTCTGCGCCCCAAGTCTCTGGAACTCCCTACCACCACATATCAGAGCAATCCCCAACTTGAGCCAGTTCAGGAAGGCCGTAAAACATTTTCTCTTTACCAAATGCCTCACCGACTGCCCTGAACCCCTGCCACCCTCGAATAGGGTATCCCCAAGTTTGATCAATACCTAATAATATCTGCTTTCATCCCATTTGTACATGTATATAATTACCCTGTTCAATGCACCTGCACATGTATATAGTTTACCCTGTTCTCCAAGTTACTTTTTCCTGTTCAATGTAATGACCTGACTTTTGTTTATTGTCGGATACTGTTTTTGTTTAATGTAAACCATGCTGATCGCAAATAGTGTGGTATATAAGAAATGCAAATAAATAAATAAATAAATAAAATAGATTGAAGGGGGAGGAGATGGCTCACGGGGAGACCAGCAAGGAGTAGGTTGCAATAGTCGAGGCGAGAGGTGATTAAGGAATGGATAAGCGTCTTAGTAGTGTGTTCAGAGACGAAGGGGCGGATTTTGCTAATGTTGTATAGAAAGAATCGACAGGTCTTAGCTACAAGCTGGATATGTGCGGAGAAGGAGAGAGAGGTGTCAAAAATGATCCCCAGATTGCGGGCAGAGGGAACAGGAAGGATAGTAGATCCGTCCACATAGATTGAAAAAGGGGGAAGAGGAGGGTAGGAGTTGGGAGGAAAGACAAGGAGTTCAGTCGTGGCCATGTTCAATTTCAATCTGCGATGAGACATCTAGGCAGAAATGTCGGAAAGGCATGCAGAGATCTTGGACTGGGTTGATGGGGAAATATTAGGTGTAGAGAGGTAGATTTGGGAGTCATTGGCATAGAGATGGTACTGAAAGCCATGGGAGGAGATAATCACGCCGAGGCCTTGGGTATAGAGAGAGAAACGAAGGGGGCCCAGGATGGATCCCTGGTGTACACCAACATGGAGCGGGGTAGGAGAGCAGGAGGAGCCACCGGAACATACACTGAAGGAGCGATGGGAGAGGTAGGAGGAGAACCAGGATAGTACAGAGTCTTTGAAGCCAAGCGAGGAGAGGGTGGTGAGGAGGAGATTATGGTCAACAGTGTCAAAGGCAGCAGAGAGGTCAAGAAGGATGAGGATAGAGTAGAGGCCCTTAGATTTAGCCAGGAATAGGTCATTGGAGACTTTTGTGAGAGCCGTTTCAGTGGAGTGTAGGGGACGGAAGCCGGATTGTAGTGGGTCCAGGAGAGCCTGGGAGGTGAGGAAGTTGAGGCAGCAGTGGTGGACTGCTCATTCAAGTAGTTTAGATATGAAGGTAAGGAGGGAGATGGGTCGATAGTTAGAAGGACATGTGGGATCGAGTGAGGGTTTCTTGAGGGGTGTGACAACAGCATGTTTGAAGTCTACAGGGATCGTTGCAGTGGAGAGTGAAAGGTTGAGGATATGAGAGATGGGGGGGACAATGGTGGGGGAGATGGGGTGTAGGAGAAGGGTGGGGATAGGGTCGGAGGAACAGGAGGTGGGTTTGGAGGAGGCAAGAAGGAGTGCGGTTTCTTCTTCAGAGATCATAGGGAAGAAGGAGAGGGTAGCAGAGGAGAGGGTATCAAAGGAAGTATGGATGGGGAGGAGAATTGGGGAGGGGGTGGGGAATTGGAGGGTAATCTTGTGGATTTTGTCATGGGAGTAGTTGACTAAGGTTTGGGCAGATAGGGAGGGCGGGACCGGGGGCGAGGGGACCTTGAGGAGAGAGTTGAGGGTATTAAAGAGACGGCGAGCATCAGAGGCAAGGGAGTTGGTCAGATGGATGAAGTATTCTTGCTTGTCAAGTGCTATGGCTGACTGGAAGGAGCCAAGCATGAATTTGGAGTGTAGAAGGTCCTCCGGGGAGCGGGATTTGGACCAAGCACGTTCAGCAGAATGGGCTCAGGTGTGTAGATAGCGGGTTGTGGGTGAAAGCCAGGGCTGGGGAGCAGATTGTCTGACAGGACATGGGGTGGGTGGGGCAAGAGTGTCAAGAGCTGAGGATAGTGTAGTGTTATAAGAGGATACTGCCTCGTCGACGGACTTGGAGGACATAATGGAGGACAGAGATGGGAAGATGGTGGAGGAAAGAGTCAGGGGGTCAATATTATGGAGGTTTCTAAGTAGGTTGGAGGAGACAGGACGAGGTTGAGACAGCGGGAGCTGAAGAGTAAAGGTTAAAAGGTCATGGTCAGATGAGGGAAGGAATGAGTTGTGGAAGTTTGAGGGAGAGGAATTAGAGAAGAGTATTAGGTCGAGGCAGTGGTCGTATAGGTGGATTGGGGCAGTGGAGCAAAGTTGGAGATCGAACGAGGAGGTGAGGGCGAGGAACTTTAAGGCATGGGAGTCGGAGGGGTTGTCAACGTGAATGTTGAAATCACCAAGAATAAGAATGGGGGAAGAGGGATCTAGAAATGTGGAAAGCCAGGAGTCGAAGTCAGTGAGGAAGGTTGATTTGGATTTGTCGGGTGGGCGATAAATAACAGCTACTCGGAGGGGAAGTGGCGTGAGGAGGCGAATGGAGTGAACTTCAAAAGAGAGAGAGAAGTGTGACTGAGGTAGCAGGAGGGGTTGGAATTGGCAGGAGGGAGAAAGTAGGAGGCCAACACCACCACTGCAACCAGTAGATCGAGGTGTATGGCTGAATTGGTAGCCCCCATGGCAGAGAGCAGCAATGGATGCGGTGTTGTCTGAGTGGAGCCAGGTCTCAGTTAGGGCAAGAAGGTGTAATGCATTAGAGATAAAGGGATCGTGGGTAAAAGGAAGTTTGTTAAAGGCTGAGCATGCATTCCATAGGGCACATGAAAACGGGAGAGTGGAGAGGGAAAGGAGAGGGATATAGATAAGGTTGGATAGGTTACGCGAGGATTTCTTTCCAGAGTAACGTGAGGCTCTATTTCTAGAGTAGCGCAGAGATTTAGAGGAGCTAGGGTGCGGGTGGGTATGTCTGGATCTGTGTGCCCTCCAAGAGGGACATGAGGGAGGGGAAGTGAGGGGTGAATGAGAGGTGATGTTGATGGTATCAGAAGTAGGGGGTGAACGAGGGGTGGTGTTGATGGTATCAGATAGGTTATGTGAGGATCTCTTTTTGGAGATAGGGTTGTGATTGGGGCACAAGTAAGGAAGAGCAGAGGGGGAGAGAAGCGGGATATGGATGAGGTTGGATAAGGTATATGAGGAACTCTTTTTAGAGTGAGAAAGAAATTGAGGGGGGCCAGGGTTGGGGTTGATATTACCTGATGAGAGAAGGAGAAGGAGTAGTAGAGAGCGTGGTAAATTGGAGGCAGTACAGCGGAAGCGAGGGTGGGGTTGCCTTAAGGAGAGAGGGGCTGTTTGAATGCAGGGGAGGGTGTGATGAAGCTCAAGAGCAGAAGCTAGGCTAGAGGACAGAATGGAGGGAGAAATGAGGAAGGTAGAGGGGGAAGTGAGGGAGGAAGAGGGGGTATGGAGAAGAGGAAGGAGGGTGTTGGTAGGAGGGGAGGCAGTTCGGGAGGATGAGGAAGAGGACAATGTGATGTGGGGCCATGGCAATGGGTAGTAAGTTTTATGCAAGCAATGGGTAGCAAGTACTGTGCAGGCAATGGGAAGCAAGGTCAATGCAACAATGGGTTACAGGTTCAATGCAAGCAATGGGTAGTACGTTCTATGCAAGCAATAGGTAGCACGTACTATGCAAACAAAGGGTAGCAAGTTCTATGCAGACAATGGGTAGCACATTCTATGCAGACAATGGGTAGCAGGTTCTATGCCTACAATGGGTAGCACGTTCTATGCAAACAATGGGTAGCAAGTTGTATGCCAACAATGGGTAGCAAGTTCCATGCAAACAATGGGTAGCACATTCTATGCAAATGACGGGTAGCAAGTTCTGAGCAGGCGATGGGAAGCAAGTTCTCAGCAGGCAATGGGAAGAAAGTTCTGTGCAGGCGATGGGAAGCAGGTTCTGTGCAGGCAGTGGGTAGCAAGATCTGTGCAGGGAATGGAGGCAAGTTCTGAATGGGCAATGGGAAGTAAGATCAATGCAAGGAGTGGGGCTAATCAGGCCTCCGCTCCACCCCGATTGCTCGGGGGAACAGGCTGGTGTTATCGGCGGCTGAAGAGGAGTCCTGGGATGATGGCGCCCTTCTTTTAAAGGGCCGCGGGAGGCAGGACTCTGCCTCGGGCCTCCGCTCCACCCCGATCGCTCGGGGGAGCAGGCTGGTATTATCGGCAGCTGAAGAGGAGTCTTGGGACGATGGTGCCCTTCTTTTAAAGGGCCGCGGGAAGCGGGACTCTGCCTCCGGCCTGCGCTCCACCCCAATCGCTCAGGGGAGCAGGCTGGGGTTATTGGCTGGTGTTATCGACAGCAACCTTGGGCCGGAAGGACTGGGGTTTCTAGTCCCACAGGTGCTCCTTGTGGTTTTGGGCAAGCCACTTAACCCTCCAATGCCCCATGTTCCTTGTAAAATAGTTATTTCTAAGTTATAATGCCCTGTTCAATTTAAGCCACCTTAATATCATGAAAGGTGGTATATAAGAAAAGTTAAATAAATAAATAAATAAAAAATCATCAACAACTAGTCCTCCTCCCAACTACAAACTCTACTAAACACAACTAAAACCAACAGACAAAGCACTAAAAACATAGGGCTCGATATTCAAAAGGCATTTACACAGTTAGTGCCGCTGAATATCCCGTCTTCCCCCTTGCGTGCTCTGATTGCTAACCACTTAGTATCAGGGAGTGTCGTGGGAGGTCCGGGTGCCAGTCCCTATCTTTTAGCTGCAGGGGAAACTGGGAAGCTTGCAATATCACTGCTGCCTGGTTAACTACGGCAGCCATGAGGCAGTACGGCGACCCCAGATATTCAATGATATTCTGAATGAAATAGAGACTAAATGAATGTTTTACTTCAGATTCTTCTGAGGAAGATGTAGGGAAGTTATCCAGGACTGAAATGGTATTTAAAGCGGATTCAACAGAAGAATTGAAAGAAATATTGATAAACTGGGAAGATGTATTACAACTCTTTGATTAAACTGAAGAGTAGCTAATCAACTGGAGCAGATGGTATACATCCAAGGGTGTTGAAAGAATTGAAATATGAGATTGCAGACCTGCTATTAGTAAACTGTGAACTATAATTAAAATCATTTGAAATAATTGAAGATTGGAGGATGGCCAATGTAACACCAATTTTTAAAATGGGTTTCAGGGGTGATATGAGAAACTATAGATGTCAATATCAGGAAAAAATGGTAGAAACCATTATAAAGATCAAAATTACTGAACATGTATATATAGTCAGGGTTTAATGGCAGACAGCCAACATGGCTTTAGCCAAGGAAGGTCTTGTCTTACTAATCTGTTATATTTTTTTTAAAGACATAAATAAACAGGTAGACAAAGGTGGGTCAGACAATGTAGTGTATCTGGATTTTCAGAAAGCCTTCATCAAGGTCCCTCATGAGAGACTCTTGGTGGAATTAAAAAGTCTTGGGATAGGAGGCAGTGTACTATTGTGGATCAGGAACTGGTTAAAAGATAGAAAGCAGAGGGTAGGGCTAAATGGCCAATTTTCCCAGTGGAGAAAGGTGAATAGTGGGGTATCCCAAGGATATTTGGTGGGTTTGCTGCTTATTAACATATTTGTAAATGACCTGCAAATGGGAATTATGAGTGAGATAATCAAATTTGCAGATGAAACAAAATTATTCAACAGGGGATTGTGCACAAAAGCAAAAGGACCTTGATAAATAGGAAGACTGGATACTCAAATGGCAAATGAATTTTAATGTTGACAAGTGCAAAGTTTTGCATCTAGGAAAGAACAACCTGAACTATGATTACACGATGCAAGGTTCCACATTAGGAACCACCACCCAAGAAAAAGATTTAGGTGTCATCATGGATAACATGTTGAAACCCTCCGCCCAGTGTGCAATGGCAGCCAAGAGAGCAAATAGAATGCTAGGTATCACAGGGCAAGGAATGGAGAATAAAACAAAGTATATTACAATGCCTCTGTATCATTTGATGGTGCGACCGCATCTTGAATATTGTCTGCAATTTTGATCTCTGTATGTTTAAAAAGGATATAGCGTTATTAGAAAAGGTACAGAGAAGAGCCACCAAAATGGTAAAGGGGATGGAAGGATACCCCGTTGAGGAGAGGCTAAAAGGGTTAGGGCTCTTCAACCTGGAAAAGAGATAGCTTAGGGGAGATATGATATAGGCTTATAAATTAATGAATGTAGTGGAACAGGTAAATGTAGATCAATTGTTTATGCCATCAAATTTAGAAAGATTAGAGGACATAAAATGAAGCTACAGTGTAACCTATATAAAACTAATAAGAGAAAATATTTTTTCACTCAACACGTAACAAAACACTGGAATTTATTACTAGAGGCTGTTATAAAAGCTGTTAGTGTAGCTGGGTTTAGAAAAAAGATTGGACAAGTTCCTGGAAGAAAGGTCCATAAACCATTCTTAAAGGGGACCTGGGAAAGCCATTGGTTGCCCCAATGCAAGCATTATGGAACCTGTGTTTTTTGGGGAAACTGCTAGATACTTGTGGCCTAGATTGGCCACTGTTGGAAACAGGATACAGGGCTTGATGGACCTTAGTCTGACCTAGTATGGCATATCTTATGTTCTTATGTTCTTAATGCTGGGGCCGTATATGATCCCCGGCATTGAATATCCAGAGTTAAGTTCAGCACCGACAGTTAGATGCTGTACTCGTGTGTAGCCATCAGTGGAAATATTGGACCCATACTGACCATACCACATGAGAATATTAAAAGCAGCCAATATGCATGCATGGCAGCATTCAAAGTACATGCACCAAGCCTCTGGAACTCTCTACCAGAAAAATGCAGAAATATCACCGAAAAACCTCAAGACAATCCTTTTCATGGAGCACTTTGGACACACAACATGAACTCTTCCTGTCCCCCTCTCTCCAAAGCCTTCCTCCTTTACATCCCTCCCACCAAACCCCAAGCCTGTCCGCTGCTCAGACATCCGCACATCCATTCTGTTGCTGTTCACTATACACACGATGTGTTCCACTGTACTATAGTTTATCTCATATAAAATGTCTATAAGTTTTGTTGCTGTACATAAGTTCTCATTGTTTCTTGTAAAAACTTTGTAGCCATCATTATATGTACAGTGCTTTGACCTGATACAAAGCAGTATAAAAGAATAGTTAAACTAATTAATAAATGAATAAATAAAATCTTGAAAGAGCAGGACCCACAGCCGGATCACTGGTGACTAACGGTGCAGAGGTGCGGTGGAAATTACCAATTTTCAGAGACGTTGGTAAATGCTCCATTAAAATGAAAACTGAGGTAAATTATTTATTTACATTCTCTTATATACCATGCTATTCTGCATCAGTGTGGTTTACATTAAACAAACTGAAATTACATTGAACAGGGCATTATAACTTGGAGATAACTATTTTACAGGGAACATGGGCTATGGAGGGTTAAGTGGCTTGCCCAAGACCACAAGGAGCACCTGTGGGACTAGAAACCCCAGTCCTTCTGGCCCAAGGTTGCTGTCCTCTAGTGGAATTTGAACCCCTGACCTTCTGGCCTGAAGTACCTTGCCCCAACCACTAGGCCACTCCTCCACTCCAAATTGTACTAGTAGCTGGGGAATATCCCGTGTGGACTCTGAACGATGTGAGAGAGACAGTTGGACCATTAGATGATGGAGGGGAAAAAGAGGCAGTAAGAGGGGACAAGGCTATAGCGGAGAGACTGAATGAATTCTTTGCTTCGGTTTTTACTGAGGGAAATGTAGGGATGCTACCTATGACTGAAGTAGTATTTAAAGTTGATACTGTGGAAGAATTGAAAGAAATATTGATAAACCGGGAAGATGTATTACAACTATTTGATAAACTGAAGAGTAGCAGATCACCTGGACCGGATGGTATACATCCAAGGGTGTTGAAAGAATGGAAATATGAGATTGCAGACCTGCTATTAGTAATCTGTGAACTATTATTAAAATCATCTGTAATACCTGAAGATTGGAGGATGGCCAATGTAACCCAAATTTTTAAAAAGGCTTCCAGGGGGGATCCGGGAAACTACAGACCAGTGAGCCTGATGTCAGCAACAAGAAAAATGGTAGAAACCATCATAAAGAACAAAATTACTCAACATATAGATAGTCATGCCTTAATGGGAAACAGCAAACATGGCTTTAGACAAGGAAGATCTTGTCTTACTAATCTGTTATATTTTTTTGAAGGTGTGAATAAACAGGTAGACAGGTAAAATGTGATGGGATAGGAGACCATGCACTATTGTGGATCAGCTGACATTGAATGTAGACAAGTGCAAAGTTATGCACCTAGGAAAGAACAACCAAAACTATGGTTACACAATGCAAGGTTCCACATTAGCAACCACCACCACCACCCAGGAAAATGATTTAGGCATTATCATGGATAACATAATGAAACTCAGCGATAGCCAAGAATTGATCTATGTTCATCTGTTCTACTCCATTCATTAATTTATAGACCTCTATCATATCTCCCCTCAGCTATCACTTTTCCAGGTTGAAGAGCCCTAACCTTTTAATCCTCTCCTCATAGGGTTATCCTTAGATCCCTTTTGCATTTTAGTGGCTCTTCTCTTTACCTTTTCTAATTCCTCTATATCCTTTTTAGGATATGGTGATCAGAAATGCACCCAATATTCAAGGTGTGATCACACCATGGAACGATATAGAGGCATTGTAATATCCTTGTTTTTTTTCTCCATTCCTTTCCTTATGATACCTAGCATTCTATTTGCCATCTTGGCTGCTGCTGCACTCTGAGTAGAGGGTTTCAACGTATTATCCCCAATGATGTCTAGCACAGATCCCTGGGGTTCTCCACTATTCACCTTTCTCCATTGTGAAAATTGGCATTTAGCCCTATCCTCTGCTTTCTATCTTTTAACCAGTTCCTGATCCACAATAGTACACTGCCTCCCATCCCATGACTTTTTAACTTTGCCAAGAGTTTCTCATGAGGGACATAAGAACATAAGATATGCCATACTGGGTCAGATCAAGGTACATCAAGCCCAGTATTCTGTTTCCTATAAAAGGGGACTGCTACTTCTGGAGAGAGATCTGCAATAGTGAATATATACTTCTGGGAATTTTTCTGAAGGGAATTCTTTGGATTAAAGCTGATTAATCTGTGAACCTAGTGTAATTGTTAAATCAGTCAGGGCCTAGTAGCAGCAGTTTAAGTTTAAATTTAAAACACAGAAGAGAGCTTTCTGGTTAAATTTAGAACCCAGCAGAGAGTTGCAAAGGTTAAAGACTTACATCAAGTTTGGGTGTTGTTGAAAAATACTATCTTGGAAGCCCAGAGCAGCTGTAAGTCAGAGCCTAGCAGCAGCAAAGAGCTAATTTAAATCAAATCAGAATATAACTTAGCATAAAAGGCAAAACAAGTTCAGTATTATTTAAGCAATAAATAAAGTCTTCTAGAGACCTTTACAAAGAGGCCTTCTACCTAGGGGGAAAGGGACATGTGAAACTTTTTAAATAGGTGTTAAAACCAGGTGGCAGGTCAAAAGGCCATCTTGAAAGACTCCTTCTATCCAAGCAAGGACTGTTAATCACCCAGGAAGTTGGTCACAGCTTACCTTAGAAGCACAGGACAGGGTACTGTGTAGCAGCCCTCTTTTAATAAGTCTTATTTCCCTCCCCAACACCCATTCACCCCTGGGATAATCATAGCTTTATAGGTGCTTACACATCTTAAAGGGAAGGAGCTGCTCTCAGGTGCAGCTCTTTATCCAAATCAGTCATACATTAAGGACCTGAGATTAATTAAGCTTCAGGTGAACAAGGTATACTAAACGTATTAGGTACACTTTTATTAGTATAAGTATACACAGCAAACCTTAGTAAGTAAAGAACTTAAAGATCTAAACACAAGCTTAAACACTAAGATGCAGACAGCAGTCCAGCAGCGAGATGGGGGCTTTCCAGTCTTTTGCATTGAGTGTCACATGTATGATTTTCTCCCAGTTGGTGAGAGGTCTTACGTGTGCACTAGGTGCAAGGAGCTGTTTGCTCTCAGGGAATGTGTCCGTTCTCTAGAGGAAGACATAAGAAAGACAGAGAGGTACATAGACGAGACCTACAGGGATATAGTCCTGAAGTCCCACCTCCAGTCTGATAGGATCCCTGTTGCCGATGGAGGAGAGAGGTCACATGACAGGAGAGCATCACCCTGGCATGGCAGGAAGTGATCCTGTAGCTAGGACCTGTCCTCCATGTGATGTACAACCCTCTCGCACCGAGGAAGTTTCTCCTGGGCCATGTGCCCATGAAGGAAGGGTTAGGACAGCCGTTATAGTTGGTGATTCGATCCTTAAGCATGTACAGTAGATAGCTGGGTGGCTGGTGGATGTGAAGATCACCTGGTAACATGCTTGCCTGGTGCGAAGGTAGTGGACCTCATGCGCCACCTAGATAAGATCTTAGATAGTACTGGGGAGGAGTCTGCTATCTTGGTACATGCTGGTACTAATGACATAGGAAAATGTGGTAGGGAGGTTCTGGAGCTAAATTTAGGCTTTTAGGTAGGAAGTTGAAATCCAGAACTTCCAGGATAGCGTTCTCCAAAATCCTTCCCGTTCTACGTGCAGGCCCCAAAAGACAGGCAGAGCTCCAGAGCCTCAATGCGTGGATGAGACGATGGTGCAAGGATGAGGGGTTTGGATTTGTTAGGAACTGGTGAACATTCTGGGGAAAGGAGGGGCTCTTCCGAAGGGATGGGCTTCACCTTAACTGGGATGGAACCAGGCTGCTGGCATTAACCTTTAAAAAGGAGATAGCACAGCTTTTAAACTAGATAATAGGGAAAAGCCGACATTCACACAAGAGCGCATGGTTTTGAAGAATGTATCCTTGAAGGATACTACCAAAAGCAGAGATGTTCCAGAAAAGAGTAAAGTAGCCCAAATGCCATTGAGTATGGAGCAGACAGAGCTTAAAGTTTCCAAATTACCCATGCCTACCAATAGCCAGCTTAATATCAATAAAATACAGTCTCTAAAATGCTTGCATGCAAATGCTAGAAGTCTAAAAAATAATATGGGAGAGTTAGAATATATAGCACTAAATGAGATGTTAGATATGATTGGAATCTCAGAGACATGGTGAAAAGAGGACAACCAGTGGGACACTGTGATACCTGGGTACAAACTATATCGTAATGATAGAGCTGATCAAATTGGTGGAGGGGTTGCGCTCTATGTTAGAGAAGGCATTGAGTCAGAAAGGATTAAAGTTTTGCAGGAAACAAAATTTGCTGTAGAATCTCTATGGATTGAAATTCCACGTAAAATGAAGAAGGCGATAGCAGTAGGGTGTACTATTGACCGTGTAGCCAGAATGAACAAATGGATGATGAAATATTCAAAGAAATCAAGGAAACTAACAAAAGATAAGGCACAGTTTGCCTTTACCTCCTTATTTTGGAGAAAATACCACAATTGCACATATGCATAGTGATCTGTCTTATCAATATGGTACTCTCTCTGTAGTTCCTCAATACGAATTCCCCCCCCCCCTCTGTAGTACGAATTCCCTCCCCCCCCCCTCCGCCTTATCAGCTGCCCTAACTGTACCAACCCTTTGTATGCCCACCTAGTATACACCTTTAAGTCCTTCCCCTGACCAAAAGCCCCACTCAACTAATAAATGTATACCTCGAGTACTTTTCCCTTGCACAAATGCCCTTTCCACTTCCGCCATACTTGGAATATTAACTCTACAAATGGGTTGCTGTTCCTGACCCTGTCTCGCCTCTCCCTCCCTCCCCCCCGGATTCCAGATCGTTGCTTCCTTATCTCCAGGAACAAGCAGGAATAAGTCCTCACATATGGGGTACGTCGGTACCGACGGAGCCCGTGCGGGAAAGCTCCCCAGCTTCTTAGAATAGAAGCTTTTGGGACCTCCCACTGCACATGCGCACTGCCTTCCCGCCTTCCTGAACAGCTCTCCTCAGTTTCTCTTTTTCCGCGGAGCCAGCAGGTCGTGTTCCTGTCACCGCTGAAGAAATTGTTATTTTATTTGTTTCTTTAGACCGCGTACCTGCCTTCCCCATACCGATACCGGTATCGCCGGTCTTTTCTTTCTTTCTTTAAAAAATTATAATTCTTTTTTCTTATTTTTTAGCTTTTTGGTCACTTCAGAGAGGCCTCTCGGCCTACTCAATTTCTCCTCATGGAGAAGCCAGCCCCTGGATTTAAGAAGTGTACCAAATGTAATGCTGTTATTTCAGTCACAGACACCCATGAATGGTGTCTGAAATGTTTGGGCCTGACCATTCCATACCGGACTGCCCATCTTGCTCCCACATGTCTAAACGTGGGCTGCAGAACCGGGCCAACAAATTCCATGTGCTGTTTGCTTCAGAGAATACAGCATCACAGTCATCCAGGTTTTCTTCTCCGGATGGATCTCAGGTAACCAAACCTTCTGTGGGCAAGTCCTCAAAGAGCAAATCTCCTTCAAAGCATCGAGAGGCTCTTAGCTTAGAACTTGAGGACCCTGCCCCAGCCAAACAACCCCGGCGGGAAGTCCAACTTCCAAAAACGCCAATTCAGGGGTCTCAGGTTGATATCGATGCTACGGCCTCGACAGATCACCTGTTAGCCTGCTCTGGGGTACCGGGTCACTCCGGTACCGACATCCAGGCAGCTATGGCGTCCATGGGCGATACTGTACAGTCCATGCAGCAGGCCGTCATGGCTTTCATTAAAGCTGCAACGCCATCGGTTTCCGCTTTCAGCGGTTCCGGGCCCGATACCGGTATCGTCCGCCATGCCGGTATCGAGGCCGTCCACCTCTAAACGCAAGTCGGTACCGTATGGGCTTTCGCTCCATACCGGTTCCATACCCGATACGCCCGATATCGATACCGATCGGTACGCGTATCGTGCGTTAGAGGAAAGCACCGATTCCTCTGAGGATTTTCACTCCTCTGATGATTCTGCTGAGTTTTCACTCAACTTACCTGAGGAGCCCTCTTCTCCTAAAAGGAGAATGTCCCCTCCAGAGGATTTGTCCTTCCAGGACTTTGTTTTAGATATGGCTACAGCCCTTTCTATTACCACATCCTCTGAAAAGGAACCCAGATCCAAAAAAACTGGATATTTTGGGATACTCAAAGGCCCCTAAGGAGGCAGTTACCCTGCCTATCCATGAAATCCTTCAAGAACAACTGATGGATTTCTGGGAAAATCCTTTGACTTTGTCTCCTTATTCCCGTAGGTTGGACACCATGTATAGGGTCCCTCCTTCTCCTGGTTTCCAAAAGACTCAATTGCCCCACCACTCTATTGTGGTGAAGTCTGCAATGAAGAAGATTAGGAGTACCAAAAGGCACTCTTCCACCCCTCCAGGACGGGAATGTAAGACTTTGGACTCTTTTGGTAGGAAAATTTTCCAGGCTAGTATGCTTATAGCCAGGATTAATTCCTACAGTCTCTATATGGGCATGTTCCTGGAGGAACTTGCCAAAAAGGTGCGGCATTTTGCCCCCTTTATCCCGGAGGATACAAAGCAGGGATTCCTTTCCCTAGTGAAACAACTCTTAGAGGTTTCTAAGTTCTCTAATAGGGCAGCATATGATTCCTTTGAGGGAGCCAGTAGGGCTTCGGGCATTGCTATTGCAGCCCGACGTCTTGCTTGGCTCCAGGCCTCTGATCTGGAACCTTGGGTTCTAGATGGCTTACGGAATCTGCCCTGTACAGGTGAGAACTTATTTGGGGAAGAGTGGCAAATCAAAGCCACCCAGATGGATGCTGAAAATGCCACCTTGGAAAGACTTTCAAAGTCCACTTCAATTCCTACTAAGAAAAAGTCTTTTAAAAGGCCTTACTATAAGAAGGCCAGAGTTGCTTCAAATACTGGCCAGCAGTCTTCTCAACCTCGCTATACTGCTAAGCGTCAGCAATCCAAACAAGCACGAGCTAAGCCTGCAGCAGCTACTGTAGCTCAGCAGGCTCCAACCCCTCAGGGGTTTTGACTTGCTCCTAGGGAACTTGCCACTTCTGGTTCTAACACAACCAGAACCTCTCACCATACCCGGAAGGTTGGTTCACTTTGCTCCCAGATGGGAACAAATCACAACAGAACAATGGACCCTCTCTATCATTCGAGAGGGTTACAAACTTCATTTCTCCAGCCTTCCTCCCCATCATATGGTGAGACCATTCAATTCTCCCCCATCTCTCCTAACCCTGTTGGGTCAAGAGGTTTCCTCTCTTCTTGCCCAAGGGGCCATAGAAGAGGTTCCTCTTCCTCAACAAGGGTCCGGTTTCTACTCCCCTTATTTTCTCATTCCAAAGAAGACAGGGGGATTCAGACCAATCCTAGATCTGAGAGAATTGAACAAATTTCTCTTCAAGGAGAAATTCAAAATGCTGTCTCTCGGCATTCTCCTTCCTTACCTCCAGGGTCAGGACTGGCTTTGTTCTCTAGACCTACAGGATGCGTATACACATATACTCATCCATCCATCCCACAGAAAGTATCTTCGCTTTCTGTTTCAGGGAAAACATTTCCAATACAGAGTACTCCCCTTCGGTCTAGCCTCTGCTCCAAGAGTATTCACAAAATGCATGGCAGTCGTAGCCGCATTTCTAAGAGGCATGGGAATCTTTGTCTTCCCATATCTGGACGACTGGCTCATCCGAGCTCCAACTCAGTCACAGGCCCAGATTTCCCTGGACCACACAAGGAGCCTTTTGCAGTATCTGGGACTGGTAGTAAACCTTCCCAAGTCCCAACTCATCCCTACTCAATCTCTAGAATTCATAGGGGCCCAGTTGGACACCATCACTGCAAGGGCCTACCTTCCACATGTTCGAGGCCAGCGCCTCCTGAGTTTGGCCTCCCAAGCTCAGTCCAGCACTCACTTGACAGCCAGGGAAATGCTACGCCTACTGGGTCATATGGCCTCCACAGTGCATGTGGTGCCCTATGCTCGTCTTCATATGAGAGCAGCTCAATGGACCCTGGCCACTCAGTGGACTCAGGCGTCAGGAGCGCTCTCAGACCAAATACAAACCTCCGATCGTCTGTTTTGGTCCCTCCACTGGTGGACTTCCACCAAGAATCTGTTGTTGGGGGCTCCATTTCAACCATTGCTACCCCAAGCAACCCTCACAACAGATGCCTCCCAAACAGGGTGGGGAGCCCATCTGCAAACTCTCTCCACTCAGGGCACTTGGTCTCTACAGGAGACCACCCTTCATATCAATCTTCTGGAACTGCGAGCAATTTACCTTGCCCTCAAGGTCTTCCACTCCCTCCTAGCCAACCTCACTGTCCTAGTTCAGACGGACAATCAGGTGGCCATGTTTTACATAAACAAACAAGGAGGGACGGGCTCTCTGTCGCTTTGCAACGAAGCTCTAAGACTATGGGCCTTCGCCAGAGAGCATCAGATTCACCTGCTAGCAGTGTATCTCCCAGGAGTTCAAAACTCTCGGGCAGACAGGCTCAGTCGAGTTCTGCTGCCACACGAATGGTCCCTACATTTGGACCAAATAAACCGAATCTTTCAGGAATGGGGGACCCCGGACATAGACCTCTTTGCAAGTCCGTGGAATGCCAAACTTCCCCGGTTCTGTTCCAGAACTCCGTGTCAGGGAGCTCAGGCTACGGACGCCTTTCTCCTGAATTGGAATCAGGCATTCCTATATGCCTTTCCACCCATTCCTTTGATTCCCAAGACTCTGTTCAAACTCCAGAGGGATCATGGAACTATGATCCTCATAGCTCCACGCTGGCCACGCCAAGTGTGGTTCCCTCTACTTCTACAGCTCTCCCAGAGATCCTACTTGGATCTGGGAGCTGCGCCAGACCTCCTGTCTCAGGAGGAGGGGACTTTGTGGCACCCAAACCCCAAATCCCTTCACCTCAGTGCTTGGTTACTGAAGGCTTAAGCCTTCAAGACTTTCATCTTTCCCAACCAGTGAAAGATATCCTTTCTGCCTCTAGGAAACCCTCTACCAGGCGTTCCTATGCTTTCAAATGGAAACGTTTTTCCATTTGGTGTGCTCAGCAGGGTCTTGACCCTCTGGCACTTCCTTTGAATTCTCTTCTTGATTATCTCCTGCATCTATCCAATGCAGGCCTCAAGACGAATTCGGTAAGAGTCCATTTAAGTGCTATTGCAGCATCCTTGAAACATATAAATGGACAACCTATCTCCTCTCATCCTCTTGTTGCAAGATTCATGAGAGGCCTGACTCTCACTAAACCTCCACTCAGACCACCCCCGGTCGCATGGGATTTGAATCTAGTGCTCGGTCAACTTAGGAAGCCACCTTTTGAGCCAATGTTTTCCACCTCCTTGAAATTTCTTTCCTGGAAGGTCATCTTCCTCATTGCAGTCACTTCGGCTCGCCGCATCAGTGAGCTGCAGGCTTTAGTGGCTAATCCACCTTACACAAGATTTCATCATGATAAGGTGGTCCTTAGGACGAATCCCCACTTTATGCCTAAAGTGGTCTCGCCTTTTCATCTTAATCAAGAGGTATATCTACCTGTCTTTTTTCCAGCTCCTCATGCATCCAATGCAGAGAGGAACCTTCATACTCTGGATTGTAAAAGAGCTCTCGCTTTTTACCTTAATAGGACTCAGCCACATCGAAAGTCTTCTCAACTTTTTGTGGCCTTTGATCCTTCCCATTTGGGACTTCCAGTCTCCAAGCGTACACTTTCCAATTGGATTGCTCAGTGTATTTCTTTTGCTTACCAGAGCAAAAACATTTCTCTGGAAGGCCATGTCACTGCTCACAATGTGAGGGCCATGGCAACTTCTATGGCTCATCTGCACTCTGTTTCCATAGATCAGATCTGTCGAGCCGCTACCTGGGCCTCGGTTCATACCTTCACAGCCCATTACTGTTTGGACAAGGACTCCCGCCGGGATGCCTTGTTTGGCCAGGCTGTCCTCAAGCACCTGTTCCATTCCTAAACAACTCCTGCCCACCTTCCCAGAATGGATGCCTGAGATCCATACGAAGATGGCGAACCTTTACAGGGGATCCCATGCATCTAAGCTAGGGAGTCCCCATATGTGAGGACTTATTCCTGCTTGTTCCTGGAGATAGCACAGTTACTTACCTGTAACAGGTGATCTCTGGGAACAGCAGGAATTAGTCCTCACAACCCACCCACCTCCCCTAGGAGTTGTATCTTTTATCTATCTATCTTCCTGTCCTCTCTCTGTTGACTCAGCTATAAACTCGAAACTGAGGAGAGCTGTTCAGGAAGGCGGGAAGGCAGTGCGCATGTGCAGTGGGAGGTCCCAAAAGCTTCTATTCTAAGAAGCTGGGGAGCTTTCCCGCACGGGCTCCGTCGGTACCGACGTACCCCATATGTGAGGACTAATTCCTGCTGTTCCCAGAGATCACCTGTTACAGGTAAGTAACTGTGCTATATGGTTCACCTCCTGATTCAATTTGCACCCAACTTAAAAAATTAGTCTCCTCCCACTATGCCAGGAGTGCCCTCAGTTGTGCTGCTTCAAAATATTTCATCAGATATGGTACCCCTAGGCCCCCGTTCATCCTTTGTATATACAGGGTGCCTCTCGCCACCTTGTAACATCAAATTCTGCTATTTCCGCAACTCCTTTTTTTTGTCACCCTATATGGCAAGGATGAGAAAAGAAACAACAATCTGGGCAGTATATTCATCTTGACCACTGCTATGTGGCCCAACCATGAAAATCCCAGCCCTCCCCCCCCCCCAATTAAATAAATCTCTCTGTATACAATCTGTTATTCCTTGGTAGTTCCATTGTTTAACTCGCTCTAAGAGATTCCCCAACTGTATCCCTAAGTATCTAAAGTGTTGAGACACCCATTTAAACCTAAAATGTGACTTTAACCTTTCCTTCAGATTCCCCGTAAGATAAAATCCTAAAACCCCTGTCTTACTCTGATTTATTTTATACTCTGCCATACTACTAAACTTTTCTATTATTCCCAGTAACACTGGCAAAGTAGTAAAAGGCTGTTGCATAGTAAGGATAATGTCCTTGGGGAAACTTCTAGGTTCGTACGATCTAGATTGGCCTCTGTTGGAAACAGGATACTGGGCTTGATGGACCTTGGTCTGACCCAGTATGGCATATCTTATGTTCTTATGTCATCAGCAAATAGCGCTATTTTCCCCTGTATCCCCAACTTGCACCCCTTTTATATCCCCATTCTTCCTTATCATTTCTGCTAAGGGCTGTATTGTCAATGCAAATAGGAGTGGTGAGAGTGGACATCCTTGTCTTGTAGCCCTTTCCAGTAAAAACCTCTCCGAATACGCACCATTAATTCTGATCCTTGCACTAGGTTGTTTATAGAGTGCTCTAATCCAGGTTATAAACCTTTCCCCAAATCCCATATTTTCCAGCACCTGAAATATTTATGGCCATTCCACCCTATCAATGCCTTCGCGTCTACTGTGACAAAAACCGCCTGATCCCACGGATTCTGAAGGTGCCACCCAAGATTCATTACCTTCCATATGTTATCACTCCCTTGTCTCCCCTTTACAAATCCTGTTTGATCCCTGTGAATGCGATTAGCCAAGATCTTAGCTAAGATTTTAGCATCCAAATTAATCAACGATATGGGTCCGTAGGAGCCACACATCCCTCTATCCTTCCCAGGTTTCAGCAACACTGTGATCCCTGCCTCCTCCGTAGTTGCTGGAATCTCCTCTCCTTCCAACACCCTATTAAATACCTGAGTCAATATAGGTGCCAGCTGCTCTATCATCTCCCTATAAAATTTCACCGTAAACCCATCTAACCCCGGGGATCTGCCTATTTTAAGTGATCTTATAGCTTCTTTCACCTCCTCCTCCGTGATTTCTTCCCCTGTCCTTTCCCTTTCCTCTGGTGCAACCTGCTTCATATTGCACTCACTCAGAAATTCCCCGATCTCCTCTGGCCCCTTGTTTAGCTCGCTTGAATACAATTCCCTGTAATACTCTTGGAATACCTGACCTATTTCCCTTGTACTGTGCACCGACTTCCCCTTTTGATCCCTAATGTCATCTATGTATGCTGCTTGTCGCTGAGCCTTCAACCTACTCACAAGAAT
Organism: Ichthyophis bannanicus; assembly: GCA_033557465.1. Classification (NCBI taxonomy): domain Eukaryota; kingdom Metazoa; phylum Chordata; class Amphibia; order Gymnophiona; family Ichthyophiidae; genus Ichthyophis; species Ichthyophis bannanicus. The sequence continues at coordinate 68,064,458 of CM066031.1, forward strand.
TTTCCCCGCTTTATTGCTTCAATACATTTAATTGGTGAGCTATTTCTTCCACCAATAAATGGTTCAAATCCGCTCGAGCCTTCAACAGAACAGCCTGAATGTCTGGATCTCCCTTCCTCTGCTGCTGTCTTTCCAACTCGTGAATCTGTTTTAATAAACCTTCCATTTTCCTTTTTTCTCGTTTAAGGTGCACTGCCATGCTAATTAATTTCCCCCTAATCACTGCCTTTAACCATTCCCACACGGTTCGCAGCTCCACCTCCCCCATCTGATTGAAGTATAAGTATTCCTGAATAGCCTGCTTTACTGCCTCCACCTGTTCCCACTCCTCCAGTAATGAATCATTCAGCTTCTAGAATTGTATCCCCTCGTTCTCTTCACCCATATCAAAGAGTACCGTTACAGGAGCATGATCCGACCAGGTAATTTCCCCTTGCTCAGCCTCCACCACCCTGGAAACCCACCTACTTCCTACCCAGATCATATCCAGTCTACTATATGTACCATGCACGTGGGAATAAAAGGTGTACTTACGCTCATTAGGGCGTCTGCTCCTCCATCGATCTATTAGCCCCAACCTCTCCTGCATCTTTTTCATTTTTTGTCTATCCTTTCTCCCTCCACTACTATGCTCCCCCCACTTTATCTACCCATGGATTACTGGTTAAGTTAAAATCCCCCCATCACTATGGGTACATCTCCCAACCCCTCCAAATTTTTCTCAAAAGCTTTCCCTTGCCCCTCATTAGGTCCGTATATGCTAACCTCCTCCTCCCCAATCCTCAGCCTCACCCCTAGCCATCTCCCCTCTTTCCCTCTTCCCTCCCCCACTATCATATGTCTATACATCTCCCCTACCAACATCCCCACCCCTCCTTTATGAGGGTTTGCTGAAGACCCTGCCCACACTACTTTTAAATAGCTCTTGGAGGAGACCATATATTCCTGTCCCACTCTCAGATGTGTCTCCTGCACACATATAATGTCAGATTTTTTATGCTTACCCTCTCTCTCCATTATTATCAATAACAAATGAAATTGTCGTCACTTTCCAGAGCTTTATGCTGTCAAGCTACACGATTCTATTCAAGCTCCACTTCTTAACCATTAATCACATTGACTAACTTACTATGTGTAATAGCGACCAGGTCTCAGATTAGACAAATCACTGGATCAGCTTAATGGATACAGTGAAAAAACGTCTTGAACGCATCAATGACCTGTTTGAATGTCGCTGATTCTGCTCTTATTATCTTGTATTTTATATTTTTATGTTTTGTTCTTATTTTTCATTTTTTCTTGTTGACTGTTTTATTATGCTTAAATCAAGCTGCCTTTAACTATGAATAGGCATCAACTGCATGATAATGTGGAAAACCAGTGGGCATAGAGAAATATAAAACTTTGGAAATACTTAGCTTCACGCAAAATGTTTCTCTTAGTTGAGATTTCCCAAAACTTCAAATCAAAGGCGGAAGCTGTAATCCATAGTAAATTCTTTCTTATCAATCAAATCGGGAAACCCTGGTTTTCTTCACCAATGCTATTCCGTAAGCCGTGATTCATGAAACAGCTATGGCAGCTTAAACTTCCATGCTCCCGACGCATTCACTGGGCGCCGTAGCGTTTCACCTATGGCGTTTCGTCAGGGGATTGCCTTAACAAAGATGAAAACATCAATCTTAGTTAATATATCCTTTCTGAATAAAAGTTAGTCATAGAGGCTTTCCAATGAGTTACGGCTCCCTTCGGTTCAGTTCCAACTCTCATAAACCCTCTCTCTCCAGCAGCCTTCTCTTCTGCCATGTACTCAATCCCTTCACATTAATAGTGGTAATCACTAGTTTTTTAAGTTTTCTACTGGGCACATCTCTCTGCCTCCCTCTTACTCTTCCCTGCCTCTTTCCCTTCTCTCCATGTGGTTCCCTTCCCCCTCTACCCTCTCTCGTCCCCTTCCTTCTGCCTCTTTGCCCCTTCCTCAAAGCCCTCTCCTCCATCCTTCGCTGCCATCCCCTCTCCCCCCCCTCCCCATCCCTTACTCCTTCTCCAGGAGTCTTTTGGAGTAGTGTGCCCCCTTGCCTTCCCCACTTGCCCTTCCCTGTTTTCCTCTCCCCCTCCTTAACTGCACCTCTCACTGACCTATACCCTACCCCTTCCACATGTCACCTTCCACCCCCTAACCTCTTCTCCCCCTTCTCCCCCCTCTATCCCCTCCTCTCCCCCTCCCATTCAATGCCCCTACACATTATGATATTCATACATATGATCAACCAAATTTTAACATTCTAAACATTTCTACCTTTTCACAACCAGGTCATTCCCCCTCCATCTCCTCGCTCTCCACCTCCTTCACTTCCCTCATATAGATACTTTTCCTCACTCATCTCCCCTACCCATCATCTTTTGGTTTTACTCTCTTTGTTGTGTTCTTTCTTTAAGTCTTGTAGCTCCTCTCCACCATTCTGCTTCTCCACTCCGCGCTCTCTGAGTTCAGCCTCTTGCCTGCTCTCTGTCCTTTGGGGCTTGATCCCAGCCTCCTGGAGCACCACCTGTGCGTCCTTCCCTGTGTGCACTTTCCAAGTTCTCCCTTTTTGTGTAAAAGATAATCCAAAGGGGTGTAGCCACCTGTATCTGATGTCTGCCACCTGTAGCGCCTGTGTCACCGGTTGCATCGCTCTCCTCCTTTGCAAAGTTCCCATAGATAGATCCTCATACACAGCCACTGGATGTCCTTGCAACTCCACATTTTATTTGCTATCCGCTCTTTCACTTTGTAGCTGGTCAAACATATTACAATATCCCGAGGTCTATTTACTCTGGGCACTCCCAGTGCTCTGTGTGCCCTGTTCATTAGTATTTCCTCAGGACCACGCTCTCATCTCCTGCTAAGAGTATTTCAGAGCGAATCAAAGCTGCCACTTTCTCACTGTCCTGAAATTCCTTTTCCTCCGGTATGCCCCTTGTCCTTAGATTATTCCTTTGGGATCTGTTACATTGGCCATCCTCCAATCTTCAGGTACTACAGATGATTTTGATAGTTCACAGATTACTAATAGTAGGTCTGAAATCTCATTATTAAAGAGGACCCAGGTAATCCACTGTTTGCCCCAGTACGGTCTCTTTGGGCACTTGTGACCTGGATTGGTCACTGTTGGAAACAGGATACTGAGCTTGATGGATCTTGGTCTGACCTAGCATAGCATTTCTTATGTTTTGGGTTATTTATTTATTTATTTACATTCTCTTATATACCGCGCTATTCTGCATCAGTGCGGTTTACATTGAACAAACTGAAATTACATTGAACAGGGTATTATAACTTGGAGATAAGTATTTTACAGGGAACATGGGCTATGGAGGGTTAAGTGGCTTGCCCAAGACCACAAGGAGCACCTGTGGGACTAGAAACCCCAGTCCTTCCGGCCCAAGGTTGCTGTCCTCTAGTGGGATTTGAACCACCGACCTTCCGGCCTGAAGTACCTTTCCCCAACCACTAGGCTACTCCTCCACTCCTAGTTGGGAGTCTGGGGTGAGAGTGAAGATGGGGGGGGGAGTCTGGGGTGAGAGTGAAGATGGGGGCAGTCAGTCTTCTCCCAACCCAACTCCCAACCCAACTCCCACTCCTAGTTGGGAGTTGGGTTGGGAGAAGACTGACTGCCCCCATCTTCACTCTCACCCCAGACTCCCCCCTGTACCCGTAGAAGGTTCTCTGCTGTCTTCACTCCAAGCCTGCATAAACTCCCAAGAAACTTTCCAGTGCCATCTTCAGGAGGGGAAGTTCTTTTAGATTAAGATCATGAACTCCTTTATTTCTCATCAAACTCTTTTTTTCCTTTCAGGGTTTTTTTTAGTACCAGCACCTGTTTATCTGAATCTATTTCTCTCAGGGTGAGCAATTTCCACCAGCCCTAGTATTTTCTTCTCCACCTTCTGTCTGATGTGTGCACTTTATTACCCTACACTATTCCCTATAGATTTAAAGTTAAATCTTAATAACAGAAATAAATGTGAGCAAATATTACCCTTCTCCTTCAGCACAAGCAGTGATTTGCATATCCCCCTAAATGTTTATTTTCTAGCTCTGCTAGCACAGCAGGATGCTCTCTTAATGGTGTCCCTCATCTGACCTCCCCAACAGCCACCTCTTCGGCAGCATACAGTGACCAGGACTGGCGCTACCCGGTAAGCTGGGTAAGTGTGAAAGGAGGGTGCCAGAGGTGGGGGGCTCCATCACTAGCTGCCCTTCACCCACCACTTCAAAAATGAAAGCATCCACTGAACATTTCTCTGTTCCCGTGACTGCTGTCTTTTAAACTGCTGGACTGTGGCATTTGCAGCAGTAATAAGCATTTCCTGTTTCTCATATTTAACAGGAAATGCTTATTATTGCCTTTAGAAACTCCATGACCCAGCAGTTTAAAAGAGAGCAGAGCTGCGGGAACAGAGAAATATTCCCGCAGCTGCTTTCTTTTTTTGAAGGATGAATCAGTGAGAGAAGAGGAGATAAGGGGAAGGAAGAAAAGGGGCCAGAAGGGCATAAATACGGGGGAGGGGGGGTGCACTGGAAGGGAGCAGACATGGGGAGCTGGAAGGGAGCAGACATGGGGGGTTGGAAGAGAATAGACATTGGGGCTACAAGGCAGCAGAGATGGGGAGCTGGAAGGGAGCAGACATGGGGGGGGGGGCTGGAAGGAAACCGTCATAGGGGCTACACGGGCGCAGAGATGGGGGAGCTGGAAGGGAGCAGACATGGGAGGGCTGGAAAGGAGCAGACATGGGGGCCTACAAAGGAGCACAGACAGGGGGAGCTGGAAGGGAGCAGACATGAGGGGGCTGGAATGGAACAGACATGGGGACTACAAGGGAGCAGAGATGGGAGAAGCTGGAATGGAGCAGGCATAGAAGGGAGCAGACATGGGGAGCTGGAAGGAAGCAGACATGGGGGGGGGGGCTGGAAGGAAACAGACATAGGGGCTACAAGGGAGCAGACATGGGGAGCTGGAATGGAGCATACATGGGGGCCTACAAAGGAGCACAGACAGGGGGAGCTGGAAGGGAGCAGACATGAGGGGGCTGGAATGGAACAGACATGGGGACTACAAGGGAGCAGAGATGGGAGAAGCTGGAATGGAGCAGGCATAGAAGGGAGTAAACATGGGGGGCTACAAGAGAGCAGAGATGGGGGAGCTGGAAGGGAGAGGACATGGGGAGCTGGAATGGAGCAGACATGGGAGGGCTGGAAGGGAGCAGACATGGGGCGCTACAAGGGAGCAGACACTGGGGGAAAAAGGAAGTGAGCAGACTCTTGAGGATGGGGCTGGAAGGTAGATGGGTAATAGGAGGGGAGTTCAAAGAGAATTCACAGGGCTGCAGGTGGGTGCTGGAATGGAGCTCACATGGGGGTTTGGAAGGGAGCAGAAAAGAAGGGAAGGAGGGGGCTTGAGGGAATATGGGGGTTGGAAGGGAGCTGACACTTGGGGATGGGACTGGAAGGGGGACGGACAGAGGAGAGGTGACTGGAAGGGAACTGACCTTGGAGGGGACACTGGGACTGGATGTTCACTGATACCTGGGATGGTATTTGGACTAGAAGGGGCTGGACGATGGAGAGTGGAAGGGAATAGACACCAGTGGGGTGATTTTGGGAGAGAAGGCTGTAAAGGGGGCTGATACTGGGAAGGGTTACTGGGACTGGAAAAAGGATGATGGAAGAAAATGAAGAAAGCAAAAGGAGAGACAAGAAATGTCAGATGTACTATAGACCATAAAAACAGAGCTAAGAGATCACTTTGGTCCCTTTCAGTGATTATAACCTACTGTTAATGACTTCTTATTTTTATTTTTCTCCTCATTTTATAATTGTAAATAACTCCTAATGTAAACCACTTTGAAGAAAAAGGTGGTATATAAATCTGGATAAGAAAATAAATAAAGAGAAGACAGAGGAAAATAGAAGCCTTAGATCAGGACCAGCATGATCAAAAATTGTCAAATAACAAAGGTAGAAAAAATAATTTTATTTTCAATTTAGTGACTGGATGTTGCACTGTCTTTATATTCCACACAGTATGGGGAACTGCATCTCTTATCTGGAGAGGCACCACATGCGGAGTCTGGCTTCTTGGTGTTTCATTTTAATTTTTATCTATATATTTTTATTTTGCTTTTGTTGTTGTTGTTAAGTGCCGTCGAGTCGGAGTCGACTCATGGCGTCCCTCTGGATAGCTATCCTAAATTGTGTTCGATCTTCAGTCAGGCGGCTCATTGTTGACAGACTGGTACCCATAGCTGCTGTTATTATATCGATCCATCTCATTGCTGGCCTTCTTCTTTTGCGTTGACCTTCTATCTTGCCAAGCATGATGTCTTTCTCTAATGATCTCTCTCTTCGCATGATGTGTCCAAAGTAAGAAAGTCGAAGTCTTGTCATCTGAGATTCTAAAGAAAGCGTAGGTTTGATCTCCTCTAGTACCGACTGGTTTGTTCTTCGGGCAGTCCATGGTATACACAGTATTCGCCGCCAGTACCATAATTCAAAGGCATCAATTTTCTTCCTGTCTGTCTTTTTCACTGTCCAGCTTTCACATCCATATGATGTTATTGAAAATACCATGGCTTGAACAAGTTGAATCTTTGTATGGAGAGAGACATCTCTGCTCTTGAGAATCTTATCTAGGTCTTTCATATCCATTCTGCCAAGAGTAATATGTCGTCTGATTTCTTGACTGCTTGTTGCTTCTTTATTGATAGTTGATCCAAGTAGATTAAAGTTGTTCACAATTTCAATTTCTTCTCCAACATAGTAACATAGTAAGTGACGGCAGATAAAGACCAGCATGGTCCATCTAGTCTGCCCAGCAAGATGGCAAGAGTAGGTGCACCTGTCGCTCTGTGCAGGCCACCCCTCCCTATGTTTTTGTTTAGGGGTGAACCCACCACTCCATGTAGGACACCTTTATTTGTTGAGACGTTAGATAGTTCAGAAGTTAGATGGTACCGTTTATTTTGCTTTTATCCTGTTGCTGTAAAGGGATCCACTGTGTTTGCCCCATGCCGTTTTGAATTCCATCACCGTGTTCGCCCCCACCACTTCCATCGGGAGGGCATTCCAAGCATCCACCACCCTTTCAGTGAAGAAATATTTCCTGACATTGCCTTTCAATTTACCACCTTGCAGCTTCATGTTATGCCCTCTAGTTTTACAGCTTCCCCGTCTTTGGAAGAGGTTTGTTTGTTCATCGTTCCTCTTTAAGTATTTAAAGGTCTGAATCATATCTCCCCTGTCCCTCCTCTCCTCCAGAGTGTACATATTTAGGTCTTCTAGTCTCTTCTCATAAGGCTTCTGACACAGGCTCCAAATCATTTTGGTTGCCTTTCTCTGAACAGTTTCCAGTCTTTTTACATCTTTTGCAAGATATGGTCTCCAAAACTGAACACAGTATTCCAAGTGAGGCCTCACCAGTGACTTGTACAGTGGCATAAGTACCTCTTCCTTTCTGCTGGTAATCCCTCTTTGTATGCAGCCCAACATCCTCCTGGCTTTTGCCACCGCCTTGTCGTACTGTTTTGCCACCTTGAGATCATCAGAGATAATCACACCAAGGTCTTTCTCCTGAACCGTGTATACCAACCTCTGGCATGACAACTGGCATAATCAACGATGAACCTGTTGATTATGCCAGTTGTCATGATCGTTGTCTTCTTTACTTTAAGGTGCAGGCCCATTTTGAGACTATGTTCTTTGATTGTGAGAAGCAAATGTTTCAGATCATCTTCACTTTCAGCCAGTAATGTAGTATCATCAGCATAGCGAAGGTTGTTGATGAGTCTTCCACCAATCTTCGCACCTCTGTTGTCTTCATACAATCCTGCTTCTCTGATGATTTGTTCTGCATATAAATTAAACAGGTAGGGGGAAAGTGTGCAGCCTTGTCTTACACTTTTGCTTATTTTAAACCATTCTGTTTCTCCTTGTTCCGTTCGAACTGTTGCTTCTTGATCAATGTACAGATTGCGCAAGAGAACGATCAGGTGTTCTGGTATACCCATGCTTCTTAATGTGGCCCAGAGTTTCTCATGGTTTACACAGTCAAAAGCCTTACTATAGTCGATAAAGCACAAATAGATATCCTTTTGGTATTCTTTAGTCTTTTCAAGGATCCATCTCACATCCGCAATGATGTCTCTCGTTCCTCACCCTTTCCTGAACCCTGCTTGCACTTCAGGTAGTTCTTGTTCCAGGTATGGTTGTAGTCTCTTTTGAATAATCTTCAGTAGAATCTTGCTGGCATGTGGGATCAGAGCGATTGTTCGATAATTTCCACAGTCAGTTGGCTCACCTTTCTTTAGTATTGGTATAAACACAGATCTTTTCCAGTCAGTTGGCCATGCTGTTGTCTTCCATATTTCTTGGCAGAGCCTTGTAAGTACGGTAACAGCTGCATCAGATTGCTGTAATACTTCTATGGGAATGCTATCAATGCCTGGTGCTTTGTACTTTGATAAGGCTTTCAATGCTGCTTCAACTTCTTCTTTCATCACCAATGGTTCCCGATCATAAGGTACAGGTTGAAACGGCTGTTGGTCCACTTGATCCTTATCATATAAAAACTCTGTATATTCATTCCACCTTTTCTTGATCTTCTCAGCATCATACAACATGGAACCTTGAGCATCTTGTAACATTCCAATTCGAGGCTGGAACGTTTTCTTTAACTCCCGTAGCTTTAGGAAAGCCGATCTTGTTCTTCCTCTAATATTTTCTGCTTCTATTTCCTTGCAAGTGTCATTGTAGTACTTTCCTTGTCCTGTCTTGCTGCACGTTGGAAATCTCTATTGAGTTCTGCGATTGTCTTTCTTTCTCCTCTGGCTTTAGCTTCTCTGCGTTTCTGGGCAATTTTCAGAGTTTCTTCCATCATCCATTTTGGCCGTTTTTGCTTTTTCACCTTTTGTAGAGACTTCTCGCTTTCTTCCAACACAACCTTGTTGATGTCATTCCATAACTCTTCCGGAGCTCTGTCATTTGTATCTAAAGCAGCAAATCGAATTTGCAGGCAGTCTTTAAATTCCAGTGGTGTATTCTCAAGGTCATATTTTGCTGCATTCATGAGTGGTTTGCTCTTTTTCAACTTTAGCTTGAGTTTGCATACTAGTAGTTGATGATCTGTACCACAGTCAGCTCCAGGTTTTGTCTTTGTTGATGTTATTGAGCTTTTCCATCGTTGACTTCCACAGATGTAGTCAATTTGATTTTTATACAATCCATTGGGTGAAGTCCATGTGTACAGTCGCTGCTTGTGTTGCTTTAGGTGTGGTCATTTATTCTGTACTTGGTGAGAGTCTTTGTCCTGAGTGTGTATCCAAGGCCAGGTATTCTGTTAACATGGAGTTTGTACGTAGATATCTGTACTGTAGTAATTTGACTTGTACAGCTTTTAAAATAGGTGTATGGATGCTTTGGTGCCCATTGCAGTGTTTTTTATGAGTTTTGGAAGTGCATGCTGGTATGGAATGGTAGATTTGGCCTTGTAGATCTTCAGTGACTTTTGCAGTGTTTTATATTAGTTCACAATATGCCTGGCACTGGAGAATGTTAATGTTGTTGTTAGTAAGATGACCAGAATCAGATTTTTTTTTGGACTATCGCAGCCTATTTGCATGATGCTAAGTATTTACTGCTAATTATTTTTATTTGGGCTTTGCAATTGCTCTTTCGCTACAATTTTCTTACAACACTGGATTTGAGGGAGGAATACTAATTTCGCTTGAAAAGTGTTCAGAAAGCTATCTTGGGAAAAAGGAGGGTAGGGTGCAGCCGATGTTAATAATAATGAGGGAGGGACGACGATTTATAGGTTGCAGGGGGGAGCTAGAAACCCTAGCACCGGCCCATACAGTGACCATTTACCTTTGATTCTACATTATTCAACCCACTCTCAAAACCCACCTTTAGGGGGCTTCATGTGTTATTCCCTTTATCCAGGCTATTCAGTAGCACTAACACAGTAGTGCTGAATATCCACGAGTGCCATTGCTGAATGCTCCAATGCTGGTCTAACTTTCATCATGGAAGCTAACTGACTGACTATCGCCACTGCCAGGTTCACTTCCTGCAAAAGCAAGCAACCCAGATATTTAATTCCGGGGCTGGATATGATCCTGCATTGAATATGTGGGTTCAAAGTTCAGCAGTGATGGCAAATATCTGGCCCATAGTTTTATGTCCTAACTTTTGTGGAAAGCACACCTTTATCTTTATTTTTACACTTTATATACTGCCCTTGTTGAGACATCAGAGCAGTTTACAATAAAATTATGTCAACGCTGTAAGAAAGGAAAAGAAGTACAATGCAAAAATAGGAAAGGGATAGAGAACAGTAGAGTCATTAGAGACAGTCAAAGAACAAAATGTCAGGACGAACTGGTACAGGGGAGGTCAAAAGCCTGTTGGAATAGGTTAGTTTTTAACAAATTCTTAAAATTTGGGTATGAAGGTTCCAGACGGAGGAAAGATGGTAGGGCGTTCCAGAGTGAGGGTCCAAGAAAAAAGAATGCAGCATGACGGGTCTGTTCTAAATGGGCCCGCGAAGGGGACGGTAAGGAAAGTCGGTTAGCATATAATGAACGAAGTTGACAGTAAGGTGTGTGAAGTGAAATGAGATCTGCTAGGTAGAGTGGATTCGATGTGTAGATAACCCTATTTGTCAGAATTAGAAGCTTGTATTGAAACCTATAGTGAAGTAGCAACCAGTGAAGTTGAAGAAGAAGAGGCATGATATGATCAGATCTTCGAGCATGAAAGATTAGACGGGCAGCTGTATTCTGTAATAATTGTAGGCGCTGGAGCTGATAGGATGGTAGATTAGCTAGAACCACATTGCAATAGTCTAATCTACTCATAACCAAGGCTAGTAATAGAGTGATGAGAGAACTAGAAGGTAGAATGGAACAAACTGATCTAATTATCCATAATGCAAAAAAGGATTGGTGAGTAAGATTTGACACATGATTATGAAAAGAAAGAGAAGAGTCCAAAGTTACACCTAAATAACAGAAAGAGGAAGAAAGAGGGATAGGAGTGGAATCAATTTGAGGCATGATAACTGGACAAGGAGTACTCAGAGAAACCCACATGGCTGTAGATTTTGACGGATTCAGATGAAGTTGCATCTTGATCTAAGAACTGTTCTATATTTGACACATTAATCAAAATTACTTTTCTTCCGTGCAATAGCTGTGGTGCTTTAATCCTCAGGAAAACTATTTGGAGCCTTTGAGCTGGTTCTATCCATCTTAAGCTATCTGCTATGGAAAAATAATTGATTCAATTGAGGGAAGACTTAGCTGCAATGAAACAAACCTCCCCCAAGATACAACTTGCAATCAATCCATGGGCTCCCTCAAAAGATCCAGCAATAAATCATAGTGGTTCTGGCATGTTATGACCCATTACATGGAGACACCCACTCCACCTCAAGATGCCCTTTTGTAATACCTTCTCTGCCTTGGTAAATGAGGATTTTCCATTAATGGAAACTGAGGTGGTCATAGAGAAAAGATGACATAAGTGAAACAGAAAAGCCCCAGGTGTTGTCAAAACGTTTCAAAACAGAAAACTGCCCAAACCATCATGGGATCATCTCGGCGCGAGCATATAACTCCCCTCCTGCATCAACTGCACTGGTTGCCAATTATATCACGTGCCATATACAAATCTGCCCTGACCATCTTCAAGATCAAAAACAACCTAACAGCCAAAAGTCTGCAGGATCTTATCTGTACCAAACCTAACAGACCTGAGAGAAGCATCAACATCAATACCATACTGACACCCAACGTATTCACAAAAGCCAAACAAACCACATCCAAGAGGGCCCTCTCACTTGTCACGCCCTCTAGCAGGAACCCTCTCCCGGAGAAATTGAGAGCCACCACAGATATAAAGGACTTTCAGAAACAGCTCCAAGACCCTTTTACTCATCAAGCATTTCAATGAAATCTGATGCTGCCCCTCATGAACAATTACATGTACATCACATTGTACATAAGTTTACTTTAGCATTCCCCAGATCTCCCCCTCCCTATGTTTGCTAAGAAAGTTATTCTGTAATGGGATAAAGTTTTTAATTCTTTCTCTTGAAAGTTCTCTGTAAATTGAAGTTTTATTGTAAATTGCCTTGATTTTAAGATAAGGCAGTATAGAAAAATTGTTAAATAAATAAATAACTGTTAATACTAAGTGATTCCATTATCAGAGACATTGATTTAGAAATCTATGTTCCAGGATCAAAACATGCTCAGATGCCTTCCGGGATCTTCAGCCAGCAAGAATACAAACCAGATTGTTAGGGAAGTCACAGGGGAAAGTAAGTGTTCAAGAAGCTTCTCATCAATGTACTTCTCGCTGTCACGGATGCTTGTCAGCTTCGCCACCTTGTCTTTCAGCTCTTCCACTTGTTTCATGAGGGCTTCACGAGAGAGTTGGGATAGAACTTCAGCAAGGTGGTTTTCTATGTTGCTTACTGGTGAGTTTCTTTCACCGTCCCGCAATGAGCCTCACTTCATTGATTGGTCTATGGGCAAAGATATTCTTACCTGGTGGTTCTAAAACTGTGGGCTATGATCCCAAATGGATTTGCAAGATCACTGGATAAAGCCATAAACAGGGCTGCCTCTATAAACTCCAGGGACTGTATCAGATGGAGATGGGATTTGGAGTGGTTTATCATGAACCCCAGATATTGTAGCATGTGGATAATTCAGGCTGCAAACTGCTGCACCTCTGAGGTGGTGCTGCCTCTTATAAGCCAGTCATCCATGTAGTGGAAGACAAAGGCCTTTTGGAGCCGAAGGTGGGCTGCAACCACTGCCAGGCACTTGGTAAAGACCCTCGGTGCAGAGGCCAGACCGAAGGGCAGAACCTGTACTGGTAGTGGCCCCCTCACACCATTAACCTGAGGAACTCCCTGTGGCTGGGATGGATAGGCATATGTGTGTATGCATCCTTCAGGTCTAAGGAGCATAGCCAGTCTTCTGGCTGGAGGTATGACAGCAGTGTTCCAAGGGAGAGCATCTTGAACTTCTCCCTCACCAGAAACCTGTTCAGGTCCCAGAGGTCAAGGATGGGCCTGAGATCCCCTGTTCTTTTGGGAATGAGGAAATACCTGGAGTAGAGCTCTTTGCCCCAAAGATGCTTGGGCACTGGCTCCACTGCCTTGTCCTCAAGAAGGCCTGAAAGCTCTGGAAGGGGAAGGGTCTGGTGAAGGGGAGTCCTTATGGGCTCTCCTGGAAAGAAAGAGAGTGGAGTCTGTTGGAGGTAGAGGAGGTAGCCCTTCCTGACCACTTTCAGGGCCCAGGAGTCTGTGGTGATGGAGAGCGACCTGTGGGTGAATAGGGCCAGATTTATTTATTTATTTATTTATATCTCTTATATACCGCGCTATTATAATCAGTGCAGTTTACAGTTGAACAAAACATACTACAATGCAGCGGGTCACGTTGAGTTTACATTGAACAGGGGTAGTAAACTTGGAAGAACCGGGATAACTATATATAAATTATGGGCATTCTTACAGGACATATAAGGATAGTAAACTTGGAAGAACATATCGGCTGCTGAAGGCTTCCTGGGGGAGACGAGGGTATGCCCAAGGAGTCAAAAGCTCCCCCCAGGCTGGGCTGAAACCGGTGCCTTGGGTTTGAGAGTCTTAAGCTAGTGGGGGCCAAAATATATTATGGTTAATGGAATCAAAAGCTGTTCCATTATTTAGGAATATCATTATGACAGCATTTTGGGGGTTTTCAGTACTTTAGACAAGTGTATCAAATAGGACTATGAGAAGGGTTTCGACCTCATGAAGTGTTCTGAAGCCAAACTGTTGAGGATCAAGAGGAGAGTTTGAGTCTAAGTGGCCCTGTAGTCAGCTTTGTACTGTTTTTTTCTATTATCTTTGTTAGGTATTATAGGCACGATATTGGCATATAGGAGCTTAGTTTTAGTTTGTCCAGAATGTTAGGTTTTAGAATCCTCATTACAAGGACAGTTCAACAGCTACTGATGGAAGATATATGTCTTGTGAAACATCATGAGCAATAGTTGGGTTTTGTGAAAAAAACAACAACATTTGCATAACCTCATATATGATATGATGTGATGTGATATGATGTTAGGGGTTGTATTCTGTGGTAAACCTTTAAAGAGATTGCATATGGTTAAGAAGGTTGTGTAATGGTGCCTTAAGTGGGAGAGTATATGATGATTTATATGAATTGTATATTATATGTAGAAGGCTTATAGTAGATTGTTTTTGATGAATCTTGGGGGTAATTGGGGGTAATCTTGTATTTCTATTGATTATAAATAAAACATTTTTTAAGAATATTATTGAATTGATTATCTATTGTGACTGTCAATAAATTATTATATGTTTGTATAGATTTTTGAATTGGTGTAAAATTTCATGATTGAAATATATTTAATACATATTAATCAATGTATCGTTTGTGTTCTAAAATGAAAAGTTTTTTTGTTTAATGTATGAGATATAGTTAAGATATGAGAATTATTTTTAAATTAATATTCTTTGCAATGTGATATTGTAAGGTTTTAGTATAAGGTATATAGATGTCTGTTTAAGAAATTTTGGCATGTAACCTTGAGTTAAGGAGAGGTTTACAATTTTTTGGATTATTGGTGCCAAGGCATCATGTGCCATCTTTACCCAGGTAACAGGGCTTGGATCTCCTGGGGCTGTGGTTGTGTTTATCGTAGTGACAATTTTATCCAATTGTGTTAGGAAGATTGTTGAGAGTGAGTTCAGTGTTGGAGAATCATAGGGGGGTTCTATTATGGAAACTGGGGGGTCATGGGAAGGAGCACCTAATTTGGTACTGTAGTAGTTCTCCGGGGTGGGAGGACTGATTTGTGTAGAAGGGTTATCAGTGTCTGGTAATTTGGTACTGTAGTAGTTCTCCGGTGTGTGAGGACTGATTTGTGTAGAAGGGTTATCAGTGTCTGGTAATTTGGTACTGTAGTAGTTCTCTGGGGTGTGAGGACTGATTTGTGTAGAGGGGTTATCAATGTCTGGTAATTTGGTACTGTAGTAGTTCTCCGGGGTGTGAGGACTGATTTGTGTAGAGGGGTTATCAGTGTCTGGTAATTTGCTACTGTAGTAGTTCTCCGGGGTGTGAGGACTGATTTGTGTAGAGGGATTATCAGTGTCTGGTGATTTGGTACTGTAGTAGTTCGCCAGGGTGTGAGGACTGATTTGTGTAGAGAGGTTATCAGTGTCTGGTAATTTGGTACTGTAGTAGCTCTCCGGGGTGTGAGGACTGATTTGTGTAGAAGGGTTATCAGTGTCTGGTAATTTGGTACTGTAGTAGTTCTCCGGGGTGTGAGGACTGATTTGTGTAGAGGGGTTATCAGTGTCTGGTGATTTGGTAATGTAGTAGTTCGCCAGGGTGTGAGGACTGATTTGTGTAGAGGGGTTATCAGTGTCTGGTAATTTGGTACTGTAGTAGTTCTCCGGGGTGTGAGGATTGATTTGTGTAGAAGGGTTATCAGTGTCTGGTAATTTGGTACTGTAGTAGTTCTCCGGGGTGTGAGGACTGATTTGTGTAGTGTCGTGAAGTACAGGGTTCAGAACCAAGGGAGGCAGAGGATTCACTGCAAAGTGAAACCAGAACTGTCAGTGCTGAAACAAGCATGGAGGGTTGGCATGGAAACCCTAAACAAAGAACGTCACAGAGTGTTAGGGAACGCCCATCCCCTGAGCTAGCTCCTGCCTCATCAGGGAAGTGGGAACACCTGGTGGGAGGTGTGGCTCAGCACAACGGAGAAAGAAACTTAGATAAAAAGCCTTTAGTTAAATATAGGACAGAAAAAAGAGAAGGAGAAGGAGAAAGTCACAGACATAGTCTCAGACACGGAGACAGAAGGAAAAGGTAGCACAGCAAGCGTGGAGAAAGCTGAAAGAAGGAGAAAACCAGAGAAAGATAGATACTCCGAGGGCAGCCAAGGTCTGTGGCTGAGAGAAGGGAAGAGGGAAAGAAATCCCAATTCCACTCGGAGGAACTTCTCAGAGGAAGAGAGCTGGGGAAGATATTCAAGTCAAGTTCCTAGGGAGCAGTGCTCAACTACAAAAAGCACTGGGGATTTTTACTATCCAAAAAGCAGAGACGTTTACTCTGGGGACCAGAAAAGACAACCACGCTGTGCTCACAACAGACAGCCTGCAGGTAAAGCTTATTTCCCTGATACCAAGCTTTTATCAAAGGGGAGAGAAAAGTTTTACCAACTTTTTTGTAGCCAAGGGAGATTCCTGGGAGAAAGCAATTCTAAAGGCAGACACAGAACTCCCTGTAGCCAAACAGAAGAGGGAAACGTATATCCTTTTAATTACAGAGGGCTGTGTGCACAGGAAGCCAAACACCCAGACTCACAGAGCAGGTTGGGGGAAGGGAACCCTGTAATTGGAACGGAGAGGTTTGCGTGGCAGGCAGAAGAACCCTCTCTAAGGGACCTTAAGGAAGAAGGTGATCTTATGCAGTGGGACCCTTATCAACCCCCTGAGTCCGAAGTGTTTATGGACTGCTCTTATATGGTGGCAGACAATGTGCAGTCCCTTTGTTAATAATACTGGATTTTGCTGAAGGAAGAAAAACAACCAAAAGAAGTATTTTGGAGGGAAACTGTTTTATTCTTTTTGATTCCATAACAGCTGAAGATAAGCATTATTTAAGTTGCCTATTTTTGTTCACATCAGGAGTATGGTTTCTTTGTAAATATATTCTTTGTTCATGGTCATCAACATCCAACCCCGGGAGGGGCAATAAATCCTAATTTAACCTGAACCACTCGTGCACAACTTGGACTCATTCTTACTACTGTAGGACTACATTACCCAGGAGGCCTTTCCAAACCTCCATTTAAAGTTCACAGTCTAAGAAACACAACTACCCACTTGCCTTGCCCATGCTAAATGCCTCTGGGAGGGTGAGTGGTGACAGTAGAAGGGTTATCAGTGTCTGGTAATTTGGTACTGTAGTAGTTCGCCAGGGTGTGAGGACTGATTTGTGTAGAGGGGTTATCAGTGTCTGGTAATTTGGTACGGTAATAGTTCTCCGGGGTGTGAGGACTGATTTGTGTAGAGGGGTTATCAGTGTCTGGTGATTTGGTACTGTAGTAGTTCGCCAGGGTGTGAGGACTGATTTGTGTAGAGGGGTTATCAGTGTCTGGTAATTTGATACTGTAGTAGTTCTCCGGAGTGTGAGGACTGATTTGTGTAGAAGGGTTATCAGTGTCTGGTAATTTGGTACTGTAGTAGTTCGCCAGGGTGTGAGGACTGATTTGTGTAGAGGGGTTATCAGTGTCTAGTAATTTGGTTAGGGATTTTACTATCTAAAATAGTTCCCTTGTCTGTTGAGAGATTTCATTAGTATCCTAGTGTGGATTTCCTTCTTGGCATTGTTTATGTCCTCTTTGTATTTGAGAAGTGTATTCATGTATTGGTGTTTGTCCTCTGTGCATATGATTGAGTTCCAAAGGGAAGATGCATATAGAGAGAAGGCTCTTCTGGATATGGTGGTGCTGGATCTGGTGAGGATTGCTGTGGTGCTTAGGGCATTCTGGGATCCATTTTGCCTTGTGCGGTCATCTTTTGTTTCATGTATTAGTGTTTCAAGGTGGACGGACAATAGGCCATTGAGAAACTTGAGCATTCTAAGGATGGATTTGAATCTTGTGCGTTCGATGATGAGTAGCCAGTGCAGCTGTTTGAGCAAGGGAGTTATGTGTTCAGTTGTGCGTGCACTGCAGAGGGTGTGTGCTGCTGTGTTGTGGGCTAGTTACTGCTCTTCAATGGTTTAAGTCATACATCACCAACAGATATCAATACATAAGAACTGATCATGAATCCTCCACAACCTTCCTACAAGAACAGGGAATTCCTCCGGGCTCAGCTTTATCAGCTCCCCTGTTTAACCTCTACCTTCAACCAATCTGCAGAATCTTCAAAAAGCATTACATAGGTTACCTCTTATATGCCGATGATATCATGTTGTTTACCCCAGTAAACACAAAAAACCCAGTCTATCACAACATCATTAAATGCATCCTTGAAGAAGAGTCCTGGCGTTATGAGATCAACCTCCAAATCAACTTCAAAAAAACTGAAATTATGTTCACAACAAGAAACCAAAACTTCATCCCCCCCCCTACTGAAATCAAGATACAGAACACTACCATTCAAGTAAAACAGGAGGTGAAATACCTGGGAACCGTCTTGGACAAATCCCTCAGTATGTCATCCCATGTAAGACAAACAGATCTTTAAACTAAGATCCATCCAGAACCATACCTCTCCTAGAACCCAGCGATTTCCAAACGGTAGTTCAAGTGCTTATAACCCTGCACTGGGATCAGAGTAAACGCGTTATTTTCTTCATTCCCGTATGGGTAGGAAATGCAAGGGGAAAGGTGAGTCGTTGCCCTCTTAGCCCCCCCCCCCCCGACCTCTACGCCAGTTGCCATTGGTCCTTTGGATGCTTTTGTGTTATGCGCTGCCCAGGTTCCGGCTGATACTGGGGAAGAACACTGAGCTGCAGTTTCGCCTGAGTCGTGTGACTCAGCGGCTGCTTTAGCTTCATCTTATTCCCCAGTGAGCCCAGTGCCGAAAGTGTTCTGGGGACAGTCCCTGCCTGATGGGTTCCTGGAGTTGGGCTCCCCTGTGAAGTTGCGGGAAGCTGGTGGCTTGAGTGGGTCAGGAGCGGAGGGACAGCGGAACCAGGAGAGTGCAGTCCTAGGGCAGCACAACTCTTTTTCAGCATCTGCGCTGCTTGGTGAGGTCTCCGCAGGGCAGGAGTTTCCTGTGGTGCAATGAGGTCAGGCACCAGTAGCAGAAATGGAAGCTCTTTCAACAGTTGCTGCTCCGAGTTTGTTTTTTTCTCTTCAGCGTCTGGAGAATTTCACCTTGGAGGCTATTTGACAGGCAATTCTTTCCCTGGGAGACGCGTTGGTGCCACAGATTACTACATTGGAGAGGAAAGTCAATAACTCAGTGGCTGTTGTGGAGGAGTTGGAACAGAAAGTATTGGCAATACAAATTTAAGTGGTGGAGTCTCGGAGAAAAGTTTCAGTTTTGGAAAATCAATCTGATGCATTCAGGAAGAACTTTTCCTCTATACAAGTTAAGTTGGAACATTTGGACAATTTGACTAGAATTAATAATCTAAGATTAATTAATTTTCCTAGGCTTATAACTGTGTCTCTTAGAGAAATGCTTAGACAGTATTTGATTGAAGTGTTGGGGGTTCTCCCCTGAATTAATACCACCTTGGTGAGGATTTATTACTTGCCTAAGGCTAAATTAACATCTGGTTTGGTTAATTTAGGCGGGGACCAGGATCATGGAAATGTTTTGAATGTCACGGATTTACTGGAGCATTCTGAAAGTGAGATATCTGTTCCGTCCACATTGTTGATTACTTTTGCATTATTTTCTGATAGGGAGTAGCTCCTAAAACTCTTCTTTAGGAAACAAAATTTGCTATTTAGAGGGTTAAGGGTTCGTATTTACCCGGATTCAGCTAGGGGAACTCAGAGACGTCACAGAGAATTTCTCCTATTACGTCCTGGTATTCTATAGTTGGTGGGGGGGGGGGGGCTTTTTTTTCTTAAACATCCTTGTAAATGTTTAGTGAAATATAATGCTGTATCTTATATTTTTTATGAGCCCTCTCAACTAACAGTCTTCATTAATGCTCGGTGCTTGAAGTCCTCTATTGGTGCCTCACCTGAGCTCTCTTAATTTGGTGACCAGAGTTTGTCAGCTGCATTTATTTTCTTCTTGTTTTTGTTTGATAATAAATATTTTTTTTATCTCCCCTCCTATATTGTGGGCTAGGGTGAGTAGATATATTGTTTCCAGTTTGAATTACTTTGTTTAATCTTTGTAATATGGATTTTTCTAATGGTATCTGCTCTTTTTTCTGCAAGAATGTTTTGTAAACTTTCTTGATTTAATTGTAAAAATCTTATAGTTGGAGTGGGGTGGACTGTTGTCTGCAGTAGGCTTTGGAGGATGAGGTTGCAGTAGTCCTGATGTGGAAAGACAAGAGCTTGGAGGACTGTGCGAAAGTTTTGGTGGGTTAAGAGAGGCTTGAGATGTACAGTGTTGAGTTTATAGTAGATGCTCTTGGTGATATTTTTGATGTGTGGAGAATGTTAGGTGCTGATTGAGGGTGACACCCAGCTATCGTACCTCTTGTTGTACTTGAAGTTGAGTTCCATTTAAGCTTATGGTGCCCAATATTCTTCTGGACAGGGCTAAGCACCGAGCCACTTAGCCCTGCACACCAACCCCTTAACCCCGGATATACACTTCCGAGATGACGGAAGTGAATATCCGTGTCTGGCCATACAGCTCGGTAGCCACCGAGGCAAACTGTGCAGCATCAATATTGGATGCTGCATAGTCAGCGCTCGGCACCTATAAAATAGGTGAGGTTTCTCCTCGCCTATCTTATAGATGCCGAGCACTAATCATGCAGCTTCCAACATCAGTGCTGCAGGGTTAGCAGCTGTCCCTACCTCTGTTCTGCCCTGGAATGCCCCCAGCATGCCCTGATGCTAGCTGGCTAGCATAGGGACGCGTAGGGTACTTAGTTGGGGATATTCAATGGCACTACCCATGTAAGTGCCGTCAAATATCTAGTTCACAGGCATTTACACAGTTAACTGGCTGTTAACCATGTAAATGCCCTTTGAATATCTGGCACATGGTGTCTGGTGGGGTGATGCTGTAATGGCAAGCGCTTTGAAAAGCTCTTATTCTATCACTCACCCACAGAAGGAAAACTCTCAGACAGGCTGGAATGCAATCAGGATCTTTAATGTGCACACAGGATCAGACAGAGATACCAGCAACCTCCACAAGGGTCTGAACCCCGAGGGACGTCCTTCAATGCCTTAAATACAGTATAATTTCAAACTCATTCTGTAATCCCATTTGCCACAGGTATTTCTTGTCCACCAATCAGCAGCCCCTGGGGAAGGTACCTGGGTGACCTGTCCAAACCGGTGTGCTCTGGTCTTTTGGTTTCTGGGCTAGGGGATACTGTGCTCAGACCTGGAGTGGGGGAAGGGTGTCTAAAGAAATAGCAGGCTGATTGTCTCATGGCTTGCGGGGGAAGGGTCAGGCTGATCAGAGCCGGCTTGCAGCATGGCTTGGGGGAAGGGTTACCTACAGCTAAACCTCATGACTGCCTCATTCCCCCCTTTTTAAGTAAGACCTCAACCGCTAGAGGCGGTAGAGGGCTGTATTACTGGAGGCATGCCGCAGAGGGGTGTATTGGGTCAGGGCCATAACAGTGGTAGCAGCCTTGCGTTCTACCAGGGTGTCGAGGGTGGTGGTAATGGAGCGGTGGAGGATGGGGATACAACATGGTATGAGGGCACATACTAAGAAAAGAAGGAAAACTCCTATAACTAGGGTTTTAAGGCCCCCCAACCAACCAAACAATTTGGAGAACCACCCCGTCCCCAGTCCCATGGACGGGTCTGAGATTTGTTTCGCCAAGTCACGTAGGTCTTGGATTGAGCGCTCAGTGGACACACTTTCATCTGTGAGGTTAAAACAACACATTCCTTCGAATTCCTCACACCCATGGTTGAGGCGTAGCAGCAGGAAATCTATGGTCATTCTATTTTGTAGAATCGCTGTACGTAGGCTGGACAGCTCATAATTTATGGAAGCTAGTATGGTTGAGGTGAGGTTAATGGTCTTGGCTAGGGAGCAAGCGAGTCGGCTTACCTCCAGGGAGTTGTGTAGGGCCAATCCAGGTGTCCCAAGGATTGACACTGACAGCCCAAGAGCTGTCTCATCACTGTAAGGCTCCACGTTTGAGTTACAGGTCGAGGGCATGGGGGCAGAGCGGGGATAACTGGGGGGCCGGACGAAGGCAGCAGTTGTAAGCCTAGCAAAAGTGCACGGACCACCAGTGGCATTTGCAGGGACGTAAGTGTACGTCATTTTGCCACATACTAAAAACCAGCCTAAGGGAAGATACATTTCTGAGTGTGAATAGGATACATTTGTAACAGAGCTGCATGATAACACAGTATTTGATACATTGTTTCCTCCCTTCTTGGCATTGACAAAAAAGAAACAATCACTAGCATTTAGAGTGGAAACTACCTGCAAGGAAAAAGGCACTTGGTTGAAAAGTGTAGAAGTCGGTCGGGTAACCCCAATATGGTAGAAATATATTCCAGGTTGTTTACAGTTTAAATTAGTAAGCATAGTGAAGTTCTGCATCTCACACAAACTAGACGGTACAGCAATAAGAGAGGTTTGTAGAGAGTTCCGTATACAAAAGTTTGTCATGTTCAGAGCAGTTTGGGCGAGTAATACTGCTGTGTTAGTAGTCTCTGCACTTGTTGGAAAACGGGCCATGTCAGGGAAACGAGTAAGGCTAGGGCACCGCTTCTCATTCTGCTCCTGGTTCTGGAAAAGGGGGTCTCGTAGATCAGTCTCTCCGGGGTCTCGTCGGCAGTCTGTTAGAGCCCTTCACTGGGCAGAAAGGTCCCTCTTCAGTTTCAAACGCAGGGGTTGATCTGGAATCGGGACTGTGGTCCAGGCTGGAACAACTTCTGGTGCAGCGGCCTTGACACGAGAGTGATGGATCCACGGAGCGACTTCAGCCACTTTAACAGCCGTGGGGGTGGTCAACAGAACAGTGTACGGGCCTCGCCACTGGGGGGTCAATGGGTCTTTCTTCCATTCCTTGACCCACACCTGGGAACCAGGCTGGTGCGTATGGAGCGCTTCAGTCAGGTTGATGGGGAGTCGCTCCTGGATCCACCGGTGCAATTTCTGCAATACAGAACTGAGAGCCGACAGTTCCTGCCGGGTTATTTCTGAACCTATCTGCACTAAATCTCCATGGATGCCCTGTATGAGGGGTGCAGGGCGACCATACACAGCTTCAAAGGGGGAAACACCGATACCCTTTCGTGGGGCTGACCGTATGCGGAGCAGAGCTATAGGGAGCAATTGGGGCCACTTCAGTGAGGTTTCCTGACACAATTTTGCTAACTGGCTCTTTATGGTGCGATTCATGCGTTCTACTTTCCCTGAGCTCTGCAGGCGGTAAGCTGTGTGTAGCTTCCAATCGATCTGTAAGGCTTTTACTACTTGCTGTATCACTTGGGCCACAAATGCAGGTCCATTATCAGATCCCACTACTACTGGAAGCCCAAATCGGGGGATGATTTCATGCAGCAACACCTTAGTCACTTCTCTGGCTTTTTCTGTGTGGACTGGGAAGGCCTCCACCCACCCCGTGAAAGTACAGACCAATACCAGCAGATACCGGTACCCATTTGCTCGGGGCATTTCTGAAAAGTCAACCTGGATGTTTCCCATAGGGGTGACCCCATAAGACTGGACCCCTGGGGGTTGGCTTGGGCCTTGGCGGGCATTGTTTTTAGCACATGTGGTGCATTGTCTAGCAATTGCAGCTGTCAACGAGGATAAGCAAGAAATGAAGAAATATGGGCGGAGGGTAGTTTCCATTGCTGTCTTGCCCATATGAGTGGCCTGATGAAAGGATGATAGGAATGCTGGGGCAAGGCTGTCTGGGATGACTATCACTGGAGCTGTCCCTGTTCTAGGTAACCTTATCCATCCATCTGTGTGTAACACCCCACCCTCCTCCTGACAGAAAAAATCTAGCTCTTGTGTAGTGTACCTCTTGGCCCATTGGCTTAGTGGGACTGGAAACAGGGGGGCTTGTAGATCCTGGGAGCTCTGCGGGAAAAACTGGGACAAGGATGTGGTTGCTACTCGCCGGGCTTCTGCATCAGCCCGTCTATTTCCCTTAGCTATTTCACCGTTCCCTTTCTGGTGGCCTCTGCAATGCATTACGGCTACTGTTTTCGGACGCCAGACTGCTTCTAACAGGGCCAATATCTGGGGGCCATTCTTTATCTCAGAGCCAGCTGCAGTAACTAACCCTCTTTCTTTGTACAGGGCCCCGTGGGCATGGAGAGTGGAAAAGGCATATCTGGAATCTGTGTATATATTTACACGACTGTTAGTCCCAAGGGTTAAGGCACGGGTAAGGGCAATGAGTTCCGCCTTCTGTGCGGAGGTTCCAGGGGGCAAAGGCTGTGCTTCAACTATTTCTTCCATTGTCACCACCGCATACCCCGCACACCTGCGGCCCTCCAGCATCAGACTGCTCCCATCTACGTAGTAGGTCTCATCCGGATTGCTTAACGGCACATCCGTCAGATCAGGGCGACTGGAGAAGACTGTTTCCATCACTTCCAGGCAGTCGTGATCAGGTGGTCCCGGGCCAACAGGCAGGAAAGTAGCACGGTTCAAAGCTTGGCTGGTAGTTATCTGCACCCTGGGATTTCCCCATAACATGCTCTGGTATTTCAACATTCGGGAGCTGGTGAACCAGTAACTTCCTTTATGCTCTAGCAATGTTTGGACTGAATGTGGGACGGTGACTAGAAGGCCTTGGCCCATGGACAGTTTATCAGATTCTTCCACCAACAAGGCTGTTGCTGCTATTGCTCTCAGGCAAGGTGGCCATCCCTTGGCCACTGGATCCAGCAGTTTTGACAGGTAGGCGACTGGTCGTGGCCAAGACCCCAGTTTTTGGGTCAAGACTCCCAAAGCTGTTCCTGCTGCTTCGTGCACATAGAGGGTGAAAGGCTTGGTGACATCCGGAAGGCCTAGGGCTGGTGATGACAGTAATGCCCTTTTCAAATGTTCGAAGGCCTCCTGTTGGTCACGACCCCATTCAAGGGGGCTCTTCTCTGGGCCCTTTGTAGACTCATAGAGGGGCTTTGCGATCTTTGCGAAGTTGGGAATCCAGATACGACAGTACCCAGCTGCCCCGAGAAAAGCACGTACTTGCTTGCGGGTTGTTGGCACTGGGATCCGGCACACTGCTTCCTTCCTCTCGCTCCCCAACCGTCGGCTTCCTTTTGACAGATGGAATCCCAGATACTTCACTTCCGACCGACATAACTGAGCCTTTTTTCTGGAGACTCGGTATCCCGCATTGTACAGGAGTTGGAGAAGTTCTGTGGTTGCCAATACACATTCAGCCTCAGAGTCAGCAGCGATTAGTAGGTCATCAACGTACTGCAGAAGTACTCGTCTGCCGGGCTCCCCTGGAGGGAAACTAGCGAGATCTTGGGCCAATGCTGTGCTGAAGATGGTAGGAGAGTTCTTGAATCCCTGTGGTAAACGAGTCCAGGTAACTTGGGACTTTCTACCAGTAGCAGGGTCCTCTTTCTCGAAAGCAAACAGGTGCTGGCTTGCAGTAGCCAGGCGTATACAAAAGAAGGCATCTTTTAGATCCAGTACTGAGAAGTGAGAAGCAGTCGCTGGGATGAGGCCCAACAGTGTATAAGGGTTTGGTACTACTGGATGCAGAGTCACAGTGGCCTCATTGACACGACGGAGGTCCTGAACAGGTCGATAGTCAGTGGTTCCAGGTTTTCGAACTGGCAGCAAAGGAGTGTTCCATGCCGATTGGCAGGGCCGCAGGATACCATGCTGTAGTAGCTGCACCAGATGATGATGGATTCCTTCTACAGCTGCCCGCGGCAGCGGGTATTGTCGCACATGCACCGGGGAGGCTCCCGGCTTCATTTCAACACATACGGGAGGGATGTTAATGGCCATTCCGGGGGGGTTTCCTTCTGCCCATACTCCAGGGGGCACTGATTCCCACGTAACCAGGGTAGCCACATCAGATTTGGGCCTGTTCTCATATAACCGCCATTCTTCTTCTCGGGGGACGGACAGTACCAAAACTGTTGGGCCCAGGCTGGGTATTTGGAGCTCAGCCTGGCCATCAGACCCGAATGTGATTTGGGCCTGGAGTTTTGCCAGAACATCCCGACCCAGCAAGGGTATGGGACATTCAGGCATATACAGGAACTGGTGAGTGATGGTCCGTCTCCCCAACTGGCACGTGCGGTTTTGCAGGAAAGGTCTCTGGGCCCTCTCCCCCGTAGCTCCCACAACAGTTACTGACTGGGAGGAGATCGGGGCTACTTGTTGGGTGACCATTGAGTGTGTTGCTCCGGTATCGACCATGAATTGCATTTTCCGGTCCCCTAAATTCATGTTGACCATAGGCTCCTGGGTACCTAACAGAAACTTGGAGCCCGGTCTGGCCTAGTAGTCATCCGGGTCATAATGTTCCATAGCTGCAAGGCCTTCGAGAGCTGGAACCGGTGGAGGCGGGAAAGCATTATGCTGATCTTGCTCCCGTGTAGTTCGTACGGGTGCTCTTACACCCCTCGTGGATGGATATCTCCCTTGCCTTGTGTTACGATTTGGACAGTCATTCTTCCAGTGTCCCTCCTCTTTGCAGTAGGCACATTGAGTGGGGCTTAGGGGAAACCTTGGCCGCCCATATCCGCGTCCTCGTCCCCTATTTCCTTCTCTGGCCCAGGCTGGAACTGGTGGTCGCTCGGCTAAGGCAGCTGCTAGGAAGTCTGCCTTTTTTTTTCATCCGGCGCTCCGACTCTCGCTTCTGCTCCTGGTCACGATTTACATATACTTTTTGTGCCACTTCCATCAATTGCGTTGCATTCATGCCCGCAAACCCTTCCAGTTTCTGCAGCTTCCGCCGTATATCACCTTGTGCCTGAGCCACAAAGGCATTATTCACCATCTTAAGATTCTCAGGGTCTGCTGGATCATGGGGGGTATATAATCGGTATGCTTCAGTCAGACGCTCATAAAATACCGCCGGACTTTCGTCAGGAAACTGGAGAACTTCTGCGACTTTACTGATGTTCATAGCTCGTTGCCCCCCTTTCTTAAGGCCTTCAAGGAGTGCAGTCCGGAAGCGAGTGAGAGACGCTGCTCCAACAGGGTCATTCGGGTCCCAGCGGGGGTCTTTATTCGGGAATTCTGCCTCTGCCTGCTGCCATGGATTTACTTCTCCCTCTTGGGCAGGATGTTTCTCCAGCCACTTGAGGGCGGCCCGTACAATGCGCGCCCGTTCTTCTGTATTGAATAAGGTGGCAAGCAATTGTTTAATGTCCGACCAGGTAGGCTGGTGTGTTTGCATAATACTGGTCATAAGATCTGTCAGTTCTTGGGGCTTTTCAGTATATGAGGCATAGTGGGTTTTCCAGTTGAGCAGGTCCGTAGTGGAGAAAGGGACATAAATCAGGCTTGATGGTCCCACTGCCACCTTTCCAGTAGCATCAATATACGGGAGCCCCTGTACTTGTCGTAGTGGTAATTGGAGATGTTGTGACCGCAGGCGGTGGGCTAACGAGGGTGACAAGTCTGGCTCAGCCCCTGTGCTCTCGGGGGAGGAGATGGTGCCACGGGAGGTGGCACCAGATGTGAGAGGGGAATCTGAAGATGAAGGGCCGGAGTCCGTAGAACCTTCCCTAACTCTGGCCTCACCCACCCCAAGAAGAGGTCCTCCTGAGCTTTCAGATGTGGGCGGATCCCGCTGTGGTGCGGACGGGACACGGGGTTGAAGTAGAGGGAGGGGGCGTGGGGGAATATCAGGAGAGTCCCGTCCCTGGTAGATAGGGGCGGGTGTCCGTCCCTTTTGGCGACAGATGGCCGCCACCATTACTCTACACTGATCCTCGTGACAGCGCTGGAGCCACCTTGGTCTGAGTTGGCATATGGCCAGCCATGAGTCAATATATGGGAACTGGTCAGGGTGCTCTTTTGCTACAATTTGATGGACCAAGGACACAGTGGCCAAATCAATAGACCCTGAGGAGGCCATAACTTAACTAAGGCTGGCCATTCCCTCTCACACAAAAGGGTTAATCTGGAGGCGGAGAGAGGTACCCCATAATCTTCTCTAAACCCAGATTTAAAATGGCGAAGCATGTACTGTAGGGGCGTTTTCTCTTTAGACTTTCCCGACCCCATGCTCTAATTCTAGTTCAATATCTAAGTACAGTATACAATGTAGAGCAGATCTTCTAGCCTAATCTCAATTTGGGAAAAAATGCAATTTACAGTAAGAGAGAAAAATGCAATTTACAATACAGATCCTATCTAGACTTAATCCGGGAAAAATAATACAATTTATAATACAGACCCTATCTATTCTTAATACAGGAGGGGAGAGAGGAAAAAAAAAACAAAAAAAAAAAACACAAAATTTTTATAATATAGGCCTTGGCAATTTAACAAAATATATATATATATACTCAGATTTGATTTAAACAAGTTAAAATATATATTAATGCTGCAACTAGCGCCGTTAACATCAGGACAGTTTAGTAAACATACCCCTAGGTGTCTTTTTGGAACTTTGACATACATGCCCTGTTATAAAATCATCCCCAATATGCATACTTTTATTTGCAGTTAGGTGTTGCGTTTTAGGTACTTATTATTCATGAAAAAAACTACCAGCACAAAATGCGGGTGCAAATATCCCTGGCTATTCTGTGTCCGTGGCCAGTTTCAAAGTGAAAATTATAAAATATGTTCTCTTTGAAACTGGTGCAGATGCTGTCCTGATGAAGACAGCTTGCAAATTTACCCTATAATGCATCTGCTGGTTCTCAGTATCTATTTTTCCTCCAACTCTTCTTTCCATTTTGTCTATCCCATATACAGTAAGTTAATGGAAAAAAAAGTTTATCCTTTAATCACATGGCTCTTCTGCCTTCTTTGATTTAGATATAAAGATTCTGAGCATTTTTTAAAAATGTACCAGCTAAAAAAAGCCCCTACTATATCTCTGACGTATACAAGTGAATTAGCAGATAAATGCATAATTAATGCATATTCTTATTTGGAGCTACAATAACTAGGCCTTCGTTCCATGATTTAATTCTTTTATCTGTTTTGAAAACACAGTTTAGAAAATAAACATTTTGTGGTAATTTCCATATGCAAGAGCATGAAAAGAAAAGAATTGATGGTCTCACCAATCTATTGGTTGTCATATAATAATGTAACTAGCTATTCTTACAATGTCCACCAGATGGAGCTCCAGGATCACTTAAAACACAGGGAATAGTAGTAATTACAGCTAATGTCCACTAGATGGAGCTCCAGAGTCACTTTAAGTGTATTGCAGTGTAGCTTACACGTGGTCTTTCCAAGATGGCCGCCTCCACGTGCGTCCCGATAGCTGCTCCTGGGTGCAGGGCAATTCGCACACGTGGTGTTCCCAAGATGGCTGCCACCCCACCGTGCTCCTTCACACCGGCTCCCCTCTACTCCACAGATGGAAAAAAAAGAAAATGATGGACCTTCAAATGATCACTTCTCCCTCAATCGACCCAAAAAAAGGTTAGTTTCTCATATTCAGATTTTAAGGGCAGGAAACCTCAGCGGGGGCTCAGGGCAAGGCCGGAACTTTAGCGGGGGCTCAAGGGAACACCGGAAAATTTAGCGGGGGTCAGCTGTGCACCGGGACAGCACCGAGAGGCACAAAACCTCAGCGGAGGCCCAAGGGAAGGCCAGAACCTTAGCGGGGGCTCAAGGGAACACCGGAAAATTTAGCGGGGGTCAGCTGTGCACCGGGACAGCACCGAGAGGCACAAACCCTCAGCGGAGGCCCAAGGGAAGGCCGGAACCTTAGCGGGGGCTCAAGGGAACACCGGAAAATTTAGCGGGGGTCAGCTGTGCACCGGGACAGCACCGAGAGGCACAAAACCTCAGCGGAGGCCCAAGAGAAGGCAGTAATTCACATGGGAGCACATGGGGAGCATGGATTCACATCGGACAGCATGGGGGGGGGGGGGGCAGAATTAACATCGGAGCACAACTGAGAGAGAAATTCACATCGGAGCAGAAATTAACACAGCGGCAGCATGGGGGAACAGAAATTTACATCGGAGCACAGAAATTACATCGGGGGTTCAGGGAAAGGCAGTAAAATCCACACCGGAGCACATGGGGAGGCAGAAATTAACATCGGAGCAGAAATTAACACAGCGGCAGCATGGGGGGAACAGAAATTTACATCGGAGCACAGAAATTACATCGGGGGTTCAGGGAAAGGCAGTAAATCCACACCGGAGCACATAGGGAGGCAGAAATTAACATCGGAGCACATTAGAGAGCTTATCAAGTGCTATAGTTTGGTTACTTTTTACTGCAGTTCAGATATTTTTACCGGTATTCAGATACAGGACGAGCAATGGCTTCAGGGCCACTAAGGCCCCTAATAGGACTGCTCGTGCAGTTGATCAGACTGCTACAGGTTCCCAGAAATTACCAGGACTCACAGATTGAGTACAGAACTAGCCCCAGACAAGGTAGCAGTACTCACCAGAACTCTGATCAGACAGGAAGTTTGGATGCCAGTCTATCCAGCTGGTTTTTCAATCGGGGATTCAACCGCAGGGATCAGCTGTCCAGACAAATCAAGGTGTCCTTCCGAGCACAAAGTGGCCCGGGGGCGCCAAGGACCGTTAATCACCTGGGGAGGCCGGTCCCTGACTGGTGGAGGCCCAGACGCTGCAAAAGCAGAAGTCTTCCCACCGTGGGTGTGATGAGAGAGGCTTTTCTTTTAATTTAAAAGGGTCCCATCTGGGTCGCCAAATGTAATGGCAAGCGCTTTGAAAAGCTCTTATTCTATCACTCACCCACAGAAGGAAAACTCTCAGACAGGCTGGAATGCAATCAGGATCTTTAATGTGCACACAGGATCAGACAGAGATACCAGCAACCTCCACAAGGGTCTGAACCCCGAGGGACGTCCTTCAATGCCTTAAATACAGTATAATTTCAAACTCATTCTGTAATCCCATTTGCCACAGGTATTTCTTGTCCACCAATCAGCAGCCCCTGGGGAAGGTACCTGGGTGACCTGTCCAAACCGGTGTGCTCTGGTCTTTTGGTTTCTGGGCTAGGGGATACTGTGCTCAGACCTGGAGTGGGGGAAGGGTGTCTAAAGAAATAGCAGGCTGATTGTCTCATGGCTTGCGGGGGAAGGGTCAGGCTGATCAGAGCCGGCTTGCAGCATGGCTTGGGGGAAGGGTTACCTACAGCTAAACCTCATGACTGCCTCAATGCTGCTGTCTCTGGTGATAAATAGGGCTTCAGGTTTATTTTTGAGTTTTATGGTCATGTTGTGGAAGGTGAGCCATGAACTGATAATAGTGAAACACTTTGTTATGTTTGCAGTGTCAGGGTTGAGTGTGTTGATGGGTGCATAAATCATGATGTCATCGGCATATATGTGGTAATGGATATTGAATGCTTGTATGACTGAGCAGATTGGATGGATGAAGATGTTGAATATCAGTGCAGAGAAGGCCTAACCTTGGGGAACTCCTTGATTTTGAATGTATGGTTTTGATTTTGTAAAGCCTGATTTTACCTGAAGTCTTGAAGGACTAGAAAAGGGGACTGCTACCTCTGAAGAGAGATCTGCAATTGTAATTATTACTTCTGGGAACTTTTCTAAATCTTGGTGAAAAAGGAATTCTTTAGATTAAAGTTGATTAATCTGTGAACCCAGTGTATTTGTTAAATCAAGCAGGGCCTAGTAGCAGCAAAGAGTTACAGTTTAAATTTAAAACACAGAGGAGAGCTTTCTGGTTAAATTTAGATCCCAGGAGAGAGCTTACAGTTTAAATTCAATAGTCGGTCAGGGCCTAGTTTACTTACATTTAAAACACAGAGGAGAGCTTTCTGGTTAAATTTAGAACCCAAGACTACCTCTATCTAAGCAAGGGCTGTGGGACTCCCTCTGGAGATTGGTCACAGATTACCTTAGAAGCACAGGAGAGAGTATTGTGTAGCAGCCAGCTTTTAATACGTCTTTTTCCCTCCCTCCCTCCCCATCACCCACCCATCTCTGGGATAATCGTAGCTTTATAGGTGCTTAAACCTCTTAAAGGAAAGGAGCTGCCATATTCACTCTCAGGTGCAGCTGTTCATTCTCATCAGCATTCATTAGGTACCTGAGATTAATTAAATTTCAGGTGAACACAGTACATTAAAGGTATTAGGTATAGTTCCTTATCGTTCCGCCAGTTCAGTCCTCTACCTCTGGGTTGTCAATCTCCTCCTGCAGCTAGGAGACTGGTTTGTCAGAATGATGACATCACTGGATATAGCCTGCTTCACTCCCACTTGCTTCCCAGTGTAACCAGTCTCCTTGAAGCAGGAGGACTTGACGAGCCTTAGGAGAGGCTCTTTGGAGGAATAGATAAGGAGCCAGGGGTGTTAGTGTAGTAGGTGTAGATCTTCGGGTTCCTGTGTTTAACCATAAAAAAAAAAAAAAAAGAAAACAAAGTCCCAGGCACCGATTCTCTCTGAGCAGGGGCTTTGGTCGGCTGCTCCTCTTCAGTAGGCAGTGACAGGCTTTCCTACACCCTGCCTGTGTCGGTGCTTGTATTCCTGCCTCTGGGGGTTTGACTCAGGCTTTTGCGGGTCCTCTCCCCCTTACCTGTTTGGCCCGGAAGCCTCACCCCCCTGACGCTACGGGGGTGAGTCCTTCTTGTTTGCTGTGCACCGCGGGGCTGCTGTTTCTCTGCTCCGCGGCCGACGACCGGATTGCCAGCAAAGGTCTTTGGTGCATGGGCCCAGGTTCCCGCTTCTCTCTCTCGCTCGTGGAGCAGAGCGCAGTGACTGGTGCGGTAAGTGCGCGTCTGGTTCCCGGTCGCTGGGTAGGGCCGCTCCGCTCTGCTCTGACGGCTAGGAGCTTTGGCGCCCTTTTTGCTACTCACGCTGCGGCGGCCATCTTGGGAGCTCCGGTGCAGCCGCGTGGCAGCCGCTTTCCCTTCTCTTTTCTTCAGCGGTTTTGTTTTTCTTTATTTCTTTATTTCTTTATTTCTTTTCTTTCTTTGATTTTTCGACGTTCATTTTGTCTCGGGGGTGTCTCCGTTGCGCGGAGGGCCCTCAGACTCGCGGGGGGCGGCTGGAGGGGCATTCCTCTTTCCCCTCTCCTGCACTATTGTGGAGCAGCCCTATGGGGTCAACGACAGCACAGCCCCATACTGTTTGCAGTACCTGGGCAGTGGGGTTGGCTAGCTGACTTAGCTCGGTACTTGATAGCATAGATAAGTAGCGGTCCTTGGTTTAGCTCTCCCTATGGCTGCCCGTCCTCAGTGCCTCGTGTGTGGCACTCGAAGGGGCACTGTAGCGGACACGGGTGTGTGCAGAGGTTGTGCTGCCCTTTCTTCGGCGGTGGAGCTCACCATGGAAGCCCCTGAGGTCCCGGAGATGCAGGTTCCGCAGGCGGTGCTGGAGCCTGCCCCTACGCGCCTTTTGCTGCCAGAAGTGGACTCGGAGGAATGGCCAGGGCCCTCGGGGCTCTCGCAGTCCGTTCCAGAGTCCGGCCTTAGCGGCTTTAGCCCGGAGTTCATTCTCCTTATGCATAAGGCATTCTGCCTGCGACAGCAAGGCAAACGAGGGTGCTCGGAGGCGCCGGCGGTCCAGCCTTCGCCTTTGGTGGCGGAGGGTGCGCTGGACGCTGACTCCCCCGTCCTGAAACAGGCGAAACTGTCCGAGCCGACGGAGGGGGTCTGGCCGGACGCTGACGATCCGGAATGGGACCTGGAAGAGGGCTCACAAGACCTGGAGGAAGGTGAGATACCACAGCCAGAGGACCAGTCCAAAATCATTAGAGTGTTCCACAGGGAGAAGTTGGCGGCCTTGATCGCGGAAACCTTGCAAATCTTGAACCTTACTCCGCCGGCGGCAGCGGAGGACGAGGTGGAAGATCCGGTCATTCAGGCGGTCCGCCAAACTCAGGTGGTGTTTCCCTTGCACCGTGTGGTGGAGAAGATGATTCAAGATGAATGGGATAAGCCAGAGGCCGGCTTGTGAGGCCTTCGCACGCTTACCCGGTTATATCCCTTAGCGGACTCGGCTAAGGAGCACTTCCGTGCTCCGCGCGTAGACGCGGTAGTCTCCGCTGTTACAAAGAAAACCACGATTCCGGTTGAAGGAAGTGCGGCCCTGAAGGATGCCCAGGACCGTAAAGTCGATGGTCTGCTCAAGCAAGCCTTTGAAGCGGACTCTATTTCGCTTCAGGCGTCCGTCTGCGGAGCGTGGGTGGCCCGAGCGTGTTTGCGCTGGGCGCAGAGGCTCCGTCAATCCTCGCACATGGTGCCAGAGGAGATCAAGGAGCTGGACTGCTTAGAGTCTGGAGCGGCCTTCCTCACCGACATACATTATGATTTGATTAGAGCTCTGGCCAACAGCACCGGATCAGTGGTGGCTGCCCGACGGTCCCTGTGGCTCCGCAATTGGGCAGCGGACAGTTCCTCCAAGTCCCGTCTCAGCAAGCTTCCCTTTAAGGGGGGGCTGCTGTTTGGTGAGGATTTGGATAAGTTGGTGAAAGATCTTGGGGAATCCAAGGCGGGTCGGCTGCCTGAGGACAAGCCCAAGCAGGCCAAGCCCGGCCAGGGCGGTCGGGGGCAGTTTCGGGATTTTCGGCACTTTCGTTCGCCGCGTCCCGGTGCCTTCCAGAGAGGGCGCTTCTCTGCGAGAGGCCAGGGCTTTCGTGGCTTCCGGGGAGCGTCCAGGGGCTTCTCGGCTAACTCTGGATCCGCCACGCGTAAATCTCAATGAGGCGGGGCAGGTCCCGGCAGAGGAAACTCCCATCGGCGGGAGGCTCCGGGAGTTTCTTTCCGCCTGGACCCTCATCACCTCCGATCAATGGGTGTTGGAGATTATTCAGCACGGCTACGCGTTGGAATTGGCGCGGCCCGTACGGGACTCCTTTGTCTTGTCCCCTTGCCGGGGTCCCAAGAGAACGGTGGCAGTTCGCGAAACTGTGCAACGGCTCATTTGGTTGGGCGTGGTGGTGGAGGTGCCCAAGACCGATTACGGCACGGGTCGCTACTCCATTTATTTCGTGGTGCCCAAAAAGGACAGCAAGCTCAGACCCATCCTCGACCTGAAAGGGGTGAATCGGTGCTTGAGGGTGCCGCACTTTCGGATGGAAACGTTGCGATCCGTCATAGTGGCGGTGCGGCAAGGCGAATTCTTGACGTCTCTAGACCTCTCGGAGGCGTATTTGCACATTCCCATTCGGGATGCCCACCAACGCTTCCTGCGCTTCGCCCTTCCTTGGGGTCACTATCAGTTTCATGCGTTGCCGTTCGGCTTGGCGACTGCGCCGCGAACCTTCACCAAAATCATGGTGGTGGTCGCGGCGGCGTTGCGCAGGGAAGGGATCCTGGTTCACCCTTATCTAGACGACTGGTTGATCCGGGCCAAGTCTGCGGAGGAAAGCCTCCGTGTGACGGACCGGGTAGTCCGGTTCTTGCAGGAGCTGGGTTGGGTCATCAACCCGACCAAGAGCCGGTTGGTCCCTTCCCAGGACCTCGAATACTTGGGGGTCCGGTTCGATACGAAGGAGGGGCGAGTGTTTCTACCGCACAAGCGGGCCGCGGGCTTGAGGTCCCTGGTGCAACAGTTCCTGTCGGTGCCGGCGCCATTGGCGTGGGATTATCTTCGGGTGCTGGGCACCATGGCGGCGACCCTCGAAGCGGTACCTTGGGCTCGGTTCCATATGCGTCCTCTCCAGAGGGCGCTGCTCAGGCGTTGGTCGCATCAGACGGACTCCTTGGTCAAGCGTCTCCCTTGCCCGGGCAACGTTGGGCAGTCCCTTCGGTGGTGGCTTTACCCGGCGTCCCTGCCGGCCGGCCTGCCATTGGAGCAGCCGGAATGGCTCTCGTTGATGACGGATGCCAGTCTAGGGGGCTGGGGAGCCCACTGCGGGGATCAGTTTGCGCAGGGGCTTTGGTCCCCCCTGGAGGCCTCGTGGGCGATCAATCGCTTAGAGTTGCGAGCGGTGTTCCGGGGCCTTCAGGCGTTCGAATTACTTGTGCGAGACCGGCCGGTGCGGGTGCTGTCCGACAACTCTGCGACAGTGGCTTACATCAACCGGCAGGGCGGCACCGGGAGTGCCGCCATGGAGGCCGAGGCCGACGAGTTGTTCGCATGGGTGGAGCCTCGCTTGACCGCGATCTCGGCAGCACACATCGCCGGCAAGGACAATGTCACCGCGGACTTCCTCAGCAGAGTGCACGTAGATGCCGGAGAGTGGGAGCTTCATCCCCAGATCTTCCGTCAAATCGTCTTCCGCTGGGGGACGCCGGTCATGGATCTCATGGCGACCTTTCAGTCGGCCAAAGTGGGCCGTTTCTTCAGCAGGTGTCGGGAACGCATGTCGGAGGGGATCGACGCCTTGCTTCGTCTGTGGCCGATGGGCGGTCTTCTGTATGTTTTCCAGCCCTGGGCGCTCATCGGCCGGGTGCTTCAGAAGATAGGAGCACACGCCGGGCGAGTGTTACTGGTGGCGCCCGATTGGCCGCGGCGTCCTTGGTATGCCGATCTCATTCGTCTCCTGGACGGGGAGCCTTGGCGGTTACCACCGCGGGTGGATCTTCTGCTCCAGGGGCCCCTGTTCATGCCGCAAGTGGATCGATTCTCGCTTACGGTTTGGCCGTTGAGAGGGCTTGGCTGCTAAAGAAAGGTTATTCGTCG
Source organism: Ichthyophis bannanicus (assembly GCA_033557465.1). NCBI lineage: Eukaryota > Metazoa > Chordata > Amphibia > Gymnophiona > Ichthyophiidae > Ichthyophis > Ichthyophis bannanicus. Next base: position 68,100,943 of record CM066031.1, read on the forward strand.
GCGGTGGTCACGACCTTACTGCGAGCCCGGAAGCATTCCACTTCTCTGGCGTATGTGCGGGTCTGGCGTATCTTTGAGGATTGGTGTGCGCCGCGTTTGGTTCGGCCGGGCTCTGCTTCGGTCCCGCTGGTCTTGGAGTTCCTTCAGGCCGGTTTTGAGAAGGGGCTGGCGGCCAGTTCCTTGCGTGTTCAGCTGGCGGCCCTGTCTTGCTATCGGGGCAAGGTCAATGGCGTGTCTTTAGGGACTCATCCTGACGTACGTCGCTTCCTTAGAGCGACTTCTCGATTGCGCCCGGCGCGGCGAGTGTTCGTTCCACCTTGGGACCTGAATCTTGTTCTCACGGCCCTGGCCGAGGCCCCCTTTGAGCCGTTACGTCGGGCGTCGGTGAAGGATTTGACTTTGAAGGCGGTTTTTCTGGTGGCTATTTGTTCCGCGCGGAGAATTTCTGAGCTACAGGCTTTGTCCTGTCGAGAGCCTTTCTTGTCCTTCTCTTCGGATAAGGTGGTTTTGCGTACGGTCCCGTCCTTTTTACCCAAGGTGGTGTCTCCCTTTCACGTGAATCAGGCTGTGTGTTTGCCCGTCTTGGGATCGGTAAGGGGTGACGTCTCGGGACGAGAGCTTCGGCACCTGGACGTGAAGAGGACTTTGCGGCAGTATTTTCAGGTTACGGAACCGTTTCGTAAGTCTGACCGCTTGTTTGTTCTGTTCGGAGGTGCGCGCAAAGGGGAGGAAGCGGCTAAGGCCTCCATAGCTCGCTGGCTTAGGGAAGCGATTGTGTCCGCTTATTTGCTTCGCGGTCGCCCTGCCCCTGTGGGGCTAAGAGCACATTCTACTAGGTCGCAGGCAGCGTCGTGGGCGGAGCATGCCTTGGTCCCGCCAGGGGACATTTGCAGAGCTGCGACTTGGTCGTTGCTGCACACGTTCAGCAAGCATTACCGGCTGGATGTGGCGGCCGCTTCGGATGCTTGTTTCGGGGCGGCGGTTTTATCTGCTGGCTGGAAGGGTCCCTCCCGTTAGTCACTGCTCTGGTACATCCCAGAGGTAGAGGACTGAACTGGCGGAACGATAAGGAAATGATAATTACACTTACCTGGTAATTGTAGTTCCTTGAGTTACGACAGTTCAGTCCTCCTTCCCACCCAGATGTGTCAGATGTTTTTTCTGATTAGGGGTCCACGGCAGATGTTTACAGGTGAGTCGGTGTTTCTTTTCTTGCTGTGCTTGGTTTCCTTCTCCATGACGGGGCAGAGCGTACGAAAACCTTGTCGGGGGGGGGGGGGGAGTACCTTTATTTGCATAGTGGTTTTAATATTTTTAGCTACTTATTTGTTGCTCCTTTGAGTCTGCTTTGCTATAGTTTACACTGGGAAGCAAGTGGGAGTGAAGCAGGCTATATCCAGTGATGTCATCATTCTGACAAACCAGTCTCCTAGCTGCAGGAGAAGATTGACAACCCAGAGGTAGAGGACTGAACTGTCGTAACTCAAGGAACTACAATTACCAGGTAAGTGTAATTATCATTTTTATTAGTGTAAGTATCCCCAGCAACCCTTAGTAAGTAAAGAACTTAAATATCTTAACACAACCTTAAAACCAAGATGCAGACAGCAGTTCAGCAGTGAGATCAGGGCTTTCCAGTCTTTTGCATTGAGTGTCACATGTATGATTTTCTCCCAGATGGTGAGGGGTCTTACGTGTGCACAAGGTGCAAGGAGCTCTTTGCTTTCAGGGAACGAATCCGATCTCTAGAGGCAAGAGTAGCAGACTTGGAAGACATAAGGAAGACAGAGAGGTACATAGACGAGACCTACAGGGAAATAGTTCTGAAGTCCCACCTCCAGTCTGGCAGCATACTTGCCTCCTTGGAGGAGAGAGGTCACATGACAGGAGAGCATCACCCTGGTGTGGCAGGAAGTGATCCTATAGGTAGGACCTGTCCTCCAGGTGATGTAAAACCCTCTCACACTGAGGAAGTTTCTCCAGGGACAAGTGCTGATGAGGGAAGGGTTAGGACAGCCGTTATAGTTGGTGATTCGATCATTAGGCATGTAGATAGCTGGGTGGCTGGTGAACGTGAGGATCGTTTGGTGACATGCCTGTCTGGTGCGAAGGTAGCGGAACTCAAGCACCACCTAGACAAGGTCTTAGATAGTGCTGGGGAGGAGTATGCTGTCTTGTTACATGTCGGTACCAGTGACATAGGAAAATGAGATAGGGAGGTTCTGGAGGCTAAATTTAGGCTTTTAGGTAAGAAGTTGAAATCCTGAACTTCCAGGGTAGCTTTCGCCAAAATGCTTTGCGTTCAACGCACAGGACCCAAAAGGCAGGCAGAGCTCCAGAGTCTCAATGCGTGGATGAGACAATGGTGCAAGGATGAGGGTTTTCAATTTGTTATGAACTGGGGAACATTCTGGGGAAAGGAGGGGCTCTTCCGAAGGGATGGGCATCACCTTAACCGGGATGGAACCAGGCTGCTGGCATTAACCTTTAAAAAGGAGATAGAGCAGCTTTTAAACTAGATAATAGGGGAAAGCCAACAGTCGCCCAAGAGCACATGGTTCGGAACAATGTATCCTTAAAGGATACTACCTAAAACAGAGAGGTTCCAAAAAAAGAGTAAAGTAGCCCAAATGCCCTTAAATATGGAGTAGACAGAGCTTAAAGATTTCAAATTACCCATGCCTACCAATAGCTAGATTAATATGAATAAATTACAGTCTCTAAAATGCTTGTATGCAAATGCTAGAAGTCTAAAAATTAAGGGGTATGTTTACTAAACTGTCTTAATGTTACCGGCGCTAGTTGCAGCATTACTGTGACAAATGCCATATAAGGTAGTGGGCGTTACGGTCTTAAGGTAGCAACGGCAGGTTACCACGTGACAGAGGGCGCCCTGGCCATCATCGCGCGAAAGACATGCCCGCGGGACATCAGCGCACTGAGCTGTGATCAAAGAACTAGAGGTGTAGCACACTGGTCAATACAATGACCGCTGATACAGCAGTCATGAGCTCGATCCCCCAGTGGGGATATGCAATGAGGGTGTCCAAGGCAATTCCTTTTCCTGCCTTTAACAGTCAGACACATCCCAACAATCTGTACTGTCATCCAAAAAAAGCCACATCCCAGTGCCGTAACCCAAAGCACCTTTTAGGGCGCAGCATAAGGCACATCATAAAGTGCTACACCAACCAAGGCGGATCACAATGTGCCCCAGAGGGTGCCACGAACAGGTGGTACCCCCCAATGCATCATATAAGGTGCCACATAAGTTGAAAGTACCTAAGATGTCGCTAAAGATGCCCCAAGGATGTAAAGGTGACTAAAGAAATGTTGGCCAGGGGCAGTAAGGTGCACCAACCTCACAAGCATGAAATGTATGGGCCAAACACAGATGTAACCCTAACACAGCATAGAGCAGCAATGCAAGGCAATGAAGAAGTGACGTAAGGAAGTAGATGTCTAAGGTGATGGAGCTGCCAAATCCGCGTGCAGCCCATGTGGCAGCTGATAAAGTTGACAAATATATCGGAAACAGCTGTACCGATACACAGGGTGATGGTACTGTAAAGTACAACAAGCATAGTGTGTTGCAGAGCATGGGAATACGTGTCTAGCAGAGGAGCCAGAGGTGGCAGGATAAGTGTAATGACAGGAGGACAGAGGACTAGCAGTGCCATGCAGAGCCGACACAGAAGAGGCAAACATGAAGAGCTGCAGTGCAGAAAAGGGTGCCAGTCCAGGACATGGGGTAGCAGTCTGCACATTAGGGCAGGACGGCACACAGCTGGCAGACACAGATAGATGGACAGAAGGATGATCGGCAACTGTGATGAAGGTATAATGTGCCAGCAGCACAGATCCTCACAGGTAGGACTGTTACAGGAATGCAAAGTAGTTGTGTAAGAGAGGCATAAATATGATTAAATCCAAGAGGAATCAAATCCATTAACACTCACACACATGTCAATGCACAAACCATTAGGCCACAACACCAACATGAGTACCACAGCAAAGGTTGCATACAAGAACACTCCAGGGCACCACAACAAAAGCCAGCTGTCTGCCAGGATAGGGCAACCCCAACAGTAACGAAGATGCACTGCAAATGCAGAACAGGTGTGTACAGCTAATACCACAGTCAGTAATTGGGACGACAGGAACATATAAACATCTACACATACACAATGAAATGTTCTGCAGTGGATACAGCATGCAAAAGAGCAATGAACCCAAATCCAAAGGGCGGCAGGAGATGCTCTGTGGAGCAGGGCAAAATGGGGAAAAGGAGCATGTGAGAGCTGAACCTACAAACAGACATGGCCCAGATCATATCAATTCTGGTCGCCGTATCTTAAAAAGGGTATAGCGTTATTAGAAAAGGTACAGAGAAGAGCCACCAAAATGCTAAAGGGGATGGAAAGATATCCCTATGAGGAGAGGCTTAAAAGATTATGGTTTTTCAAACAGGAAAAGAGATGGCTGATGGGAGATATGATAGAGGTCTATAAATTAATGAACGGAGTGGAACGGGTAAACGTACATTGATTGTTTACACCATCAAAATATAGAAAGACTAGGGACATGCAATGAAGCTACAGTGTAAACCATTTAAGACTAATAAGAGAAAATAATTTTTTACTCAAAGTGTAATCAAACTCTGGAATTTGTTACACGAGGATGTAGAAAAAGCTGTTAGTGTAGCTGGGTTTAAAAACGGTTTGGACCAGTTCCTGGAGGAAAGGTCCATTAACCATGGAGTGGGGCATTGAATATCCAGGGTTAGGGATCAGTGGGCAGGTCTATGAGCCGTAGCAGTGCATAGCCTGCCCAAATCAATATTGGACCCTATGTGTCTTAGGGTATCGAAGGAAATCCAGCTCTAGCTTGGGTGGGAGGGGAGAAATAAGTGGCAAATTCTCCTGCAAAAAAGTGGCAGGAAACTATGAGTTTGACTTCCTGAGTGGGGTTGTCAACTGGCTGGTTTTTGTATGTCCAGGCCGGCAGCCAGCAGAGCCAAAAAACGGCAATTGGAAAACCGCTTTTTTTCTGATTGTTCTTCTAATTATTGACCCATTTGCCTCCTCCCCTTTATTTCTAAATTACTTGATTGTGCAGTTCACCGCCGCTGTCTTGACGTTCTCTCCTCTCAGTCACTTCTGGATCCATTGCAATCTGGCTTTCGCCGTCTACATTCTACTGAGACGGCTCTTACCATAGTCTTCAGGGACTTTTTCCTCTATAAATTCAAGAGCCTTTACTCTGTCATCATCCTTCTTGACCTTTCTGTTGCTTTTGACATTGTTGACCACTACCTTCTCCTCGATACCCTGGCTTCGCTTGGATTTAGGGGCTTTGTTGTTATCTATCTCACTGCTCTTTTCGTGAATGCTCTGGTGGATTCTCCTGTAATGCTATCCCACTTTCCGTTGGTTTATCTCAGGGATCTATCCTAGAATCTCTCTTTTTCTTTCTCTACACTCAGTTCCTTTATGCACTCATCACCTCCCTTGGTTTTCAGAACCACCTCTACACTGATGACTCATAGATCTACCTCTCTGCACCTGAAATCTCTCCAAGAATCGAGGTCCAGATCTCTGCCTGCTTATCTGACATTAGTGTCTGGATCTCTCATTGCCATCTGGAATTGAACATGGCCAAAACTGAACTGCTTATCTTTCCCCCTTATCCAAACACCCCCATTTCTCCTTTCTCTGATTCTGTAGATAATACTCTACTGCTCCCAATTTTCTCGGCTGGCAGTTTTGGGGTTATCTTTGACTCCTCCCTCCCCTTCTCCCTCCCACCCTAGCAATTTCCCTCTCCACTCAGTGGCATTCTCGCTTACACAGGGTGTGTTGTGGGCCTGTCATGGGTGGCAACAGAGGCTAGCCGGGAAGCAAAAGCTGGCCTGTCTTTACCCATAGAAGCTAATCATGCATCAGTGCAATATCGCTGCTACCGAGTTAGCCTCTGTAGCTTCTGGGCTTTTGTGGTGGCCCTGGATATTCAATGCCGGGACCACATATGACCGTGGCACTGAATCTGGGGTTAGTGGATGGTGGCGACGGTTAAGCACTGTACTTGTGACTAGACGTCCTAACAATATATGTTCATCTAGCTACCTCAAGCATATTCATAAATGACCTGGAAAAGGGAATAACGAGTGAGGTTATCAAATTTGCAGATGATACAAAACTGTTTAAAGTTGTTAAAACCCAAGAGGATTGTGGAAAACTGCAGGAGGATCTGGATAAATTGGAAGACTGGGCATCCAAATGGCAGATGAAATTTAATGTGGACAAGTGCAAAGTTATGCACCTAGGAAAGAACAACCCACACTATAGTTACACAATGAAAGATTCCACATTGGGAACCACCACCCAGGAAAAAGATTTAGGAGTCATCGTGGATAACATGTTAAAACCCTCTGTCCAGTGTGCAGCAGCAGCCAAGAAAGCAAATAAAATGCTAGGTATCATAAAGAAAGGGATGGAAAATAAAACAAAGGATATTATAATGCCTCTGTATCGTTCCATGGTACGACCGCACCTTGAATATTGTGTGCAATTCTGGGCACCGTATCTTAAAAAGGACATAGCGTTATTAGAAAAAGTACAGAGAAGAGCCATCAAAATGGTGAAGGGGATGGAAGGCTACTCCTATAAAGAGAGGCTACAAAGGTTGGGGCTATTCAACCTGGAAAAGAGACGGCTGAGGGGAGATATGATAGAGGTCTATAAATTAATGAATGGAGTGGAGCAGGTAAACGTGGATCAATTGTTTACGCTATCAGAATATAGAAAGACTAGGGGACATGCAATGAAGCTACAGGGTAAACTATTTAAGAAATAAGAGAAAATATTTTTTCACTCAACGTGTAATCAAACTCTGGAATTTGTTACCGGAGGATGTAGTAAGGGCTGTTAGTGTAGCTGGATTTAAAAAAGGTTTGGACAAGTTCCTGGAGGAAAGGTCCATAAACCACTATTAAAAAGGGACCCAGGATAATCAATGCTTGACCCAGTACAAGCATTGTGGAACCTGTGCCTTTTGGGGATATTGCTAGGTACGTATGACCTAGATTGGCCACTGTTGGAACCAGGATACTGGGCTTGAAGGACCTCGGTCTGACCCAGTATGGCATATCTTATGTTCTTATGTTCTTATGTCCTGTTAATCTTCTGAATTTTATTTCAGTGTTCCATGTACGTTAGCGTTTCTACTTGTTAACATGTAAACCATCTTGACAGCTAAATAAGTAAATGAATCCAACTGAAAGAAAATAACATAAGTACTAATACTACTACTGAACATTTGTATAGTGCTACAAGACATATGCAGCGCTGCACAGACACATGTAAAAGACTGTCTCTGCTCATCAAAGCTCACAATCTAGTGAAGACCGACTACATAGTAGCTGTAGACATCTAGGAGGATGGTAAGAAAACACAAAAGAGATCAGGTGAGTCAAAATCTGAACGTGCAGGGAAGAAGCTAATTTTCAGCTGGATTTGAAAAGGGTCAGAAAAGGTGCTCGATGTACTGTACATACTCAGGTAGTTTGTTCCAGGCATAAGGAGCAGCAGTGAAAGGAGTGAAGTCTGGAGTTAGTAATAGAAGAGAAGGGCACAGATAGAAGTGATTTGTCAGAAGAGCAGAGTTCCTGAAGAGGGTTGTAGGGAGGGATAAGAGAGGAAAGGTAGTGAGGAGCTGCAGAGTGAATGCACTTATAGGTCAGCAGGAGAAGTTTGAACTGGATGTGGAAATGGATAGGGAGCCAATGAAGCAAGGAATAGGTGACCAGAGTGGATAAATGTCTTAGTAGTGTGTTCAGAAAAGAATGGGCAAACTTGGTTGATGTTATGGAGAAAGAAATGGCAGATTTTAGCTATCAGTTGGATGTGTGTGGAGAAAGAGGAGTCAAAGATGACCCCAAGACTGTGAGCTGAGGAGACAGGAAGGAGTAGAGAGTTAATAAGAAACTCAGTTTTGGCCATGTTCAATTTCAAGCAGCGGTGAGACATCCAAGCAGCAATATCAGAAAGGCAGGCAGAGATCCTGGCCTGAATTGCCAGAGAGATTTCAGGTGTAGAGAGGTGGATCTGGGAGTCATCAACATAAAGATAGTACTGAAAGGCATGGGAAGAGATGAGTGCACCAAAGGAATGGGTATAGAGAAGGAAAAGGAGTGTGCTCAAGACAGATCCTTGAGGTATAGCAAGTGAGAGCGGGATAGCAGCAGAGGAGGATCAACCGAACAAACACTGACAGAGCGATGGGAGAGATAAGAAGAGAACCAGGATAGTAAAAAGCCTTTAAAACCAAGTGAGTATAAGATGTCACGGAGAAGGTTGTGGTCAACAGTGTCAAACGTTGCAGAAAGGTCAAGAAGGATGAGGATTCAATAAAGGTCCTTGGATTCTGCCAGGAACAGGTCACTGGAGACTTTGGCAAGAGCCGTTTTGGTAGAATATAAAGGACAAAAGCTGGATTGTAGAGCATCCAGAAGGGTTTGAGAGGAGAGAAAGTCGAGGCAATAGTGGTGAACTGCACATTCAAGTAGTTTAGAAATGAATGGGGGAGAGAGATCGGTCAATAGTGAAAAGGACAGGTAGGGTCTAGTGAGGGTTTTCTGAGGAGTGACCACAGCATGCTTGAAGGCTGCAGGGAAAGTTACAGTGGAGAGCGATAGGTTGAGAATATGAGAGAAGAAAGTGACTACAGTGGAGGAGGTGGAGCTAAGGAGATGGGTGGGACTAGGATCAGAGGAGCAGGTAGTGAGTTTGGAGGAAGGAAGAAAGTGTGTTGTTTCCTCCTCAGAGATCATAGAAAAGGAAGAAAGGGTAACAAAGGTGGGGGGGGGGAGGGAGGTGGGAGCCAGAGATATTACTGCACCCCATTCGCTCTTTCAAGGGCTATCCTTGCCCATCCCCATTGTCACCACCCCCATTCCAGAAGTAGCGCTTTATCATTCAAGATGATTCGAAGCTGGATCATTGCTGACCGGAGAATCTTGACAGCTCTCCTGCTGGCACCGGCCAACTACCAAATAATGCACTGGGATGTTTGCTAGCTCTGCAATATGTGTGAGGAGCAGTCAGAAGTGAAAGGGTGAGTTTGTTTGGGAGATGTCGAGAGGCAGTGTGCATGCAAAAACCTTATAACCTTCCTCAGCACTCATGAGATAATGATGTGCCGGCCCCATTGCACCATGTGCCATTGCCGCACCACCGCTGACATTCAGCCTCTCACCTCTTTGGCAGTCTGTAAAGCACGCACTTGTGTTCTGCTGTTCCTGCCCCTTCCGATGGTGATCACCCTGCATTTGTCTTTCTGTTCCCCACCCTCTGCCAAGCATTTGTTCCCTGTAAAATAGTTATCTCCAAGTTATAATGCCCTGTTCAATGTAATTTCAGTTTGTTCAATTTAAACCGCCTTGATATCATGAAAGGCGGTATATAAGAAAGGTTAAAATAAATACATTTGTCTTCCTCCCCCCCCCCCCCTCACCCCCTCCTCCACCGTTGTCCAGCATTTTGCCTCTGTAGAAGAGATCAAGGCCACTGTGACAAAGGAGCTGAGGGACCTCAAGGAGGAGGACTTTACCGAGTGCTTCCGTATGTGGCAGAAGTGCATTAACTCTGGGGGGAGAGGGAATTACTTTGAAGGGGACAAGGTGTAATTTCTCTGTAGAGTTTGTAATGAAACATTTATGGGACAGTCTTATTTCTTTTTTGTCACACCTCGTATATAGCATAAAAGTTCCATTAGCAGAGCTGGAAAGTTGCATTTGTAGAGCTCCCAGAAAAGGGGAACTAGCCTGTCTTACCACACTTGTTCTTTCTCATCTATTTCCCCATACACTATGTTGCACATTCTTTGCAAAGTTAAGCTAGAGCTTTTTTGCAAGTTTTGCAAGTGACCCTGCCTCTGCATCCTGTCACGCTGATTTTATTCCATACTTATAGTCACTTGTGATATACATGATATATATGATATTCCCTCTAACATATGCAAACCAGGAAAAATCAACAGTTAGAGGTAATTTTAAAGGAGTTTTTCCAGGGAAGACGGGACAGATGTTCATTGGGCTCTGTGGAAGAAAGGGGACTGAGCAAGATGGCACACTTGTGTGGGAAGGGGACCATGCATGCGCAGTAGCATTCCCAAAGGCTTTCCTTGAAAACTGGGGAAATGCTCCATGCGGGCTCCCTGGCCCTGACTTCACCCCTGTGTGAGGACTGACTTCCTGCTTGTTCTTGGAGAAACCTTAAGGACATCCTATTCACGGAGCACTTTGGACCCACCACATGAAATCTTCCTCTCCCCCTCCCCCCAAAGACTACCCTTTTAACATCCCTCCCACTCACCCCAGGCCTATCCCTTGCTCAGATATCCGCACATCAATTCTGCTGCTGTTTGCTGCACACACAAGGTGTTCCACTGTATTATAGTTTATCTCATGTAAAATGTGTATACATTTTGTTGCAGTACATAAGTTCTCATTGTTTCTTGTAACAACTTTATAGCCATCATTAAATGTACAGTGCGGTATAAAAGAAAAGCTAAACAAATCAATAAAAGAATAAATAAAATCTTAATAGAGCAGGTAGGGTTGCCAACTTTTTGAAAGAGAAAAACCCGCCACCTGTGGCTAATCATGCTCCGCCCCTGCCCCACCCCTGCCCCACCCCGCCCCACCCCTACTCCACCTCCTGTCAACAAAACAATTGCAGAGAGGACAATGTGCAAACTGAACAAGCAAGTCTTCTACAAATTCTTAAGCAGAAATTCTATACTGACAGAAAACACAGCATTGGTTGTACACACACTGTGGCAAGGAGGGCTATCCAGAGTTCGGGGGAGGACAAAGAGACAGGGAATTCACCCTAGTAAAGGGCCCCCTTTACTAAAATCAGGGTAGGAAAGCCATAAACACCTCCAGGAATCAGAAAACTTCCACATGGCCAGCATTTCATGCTCCCCCTAGTGGAAGGAAGGGGAGAGGATACAGGGCCCAGAACCCCTTAGGCAGTGAATGCTCCAAGCACTCAGGTGTCCGAAGTCAGGCTGATTACCATCACCTGGGAAGGGAGGAGTTGGAGCTAGAGCCCTGGAAGTATAAACCTAGGCCAGAGTATGAGAGAGGGGGAGGAGAAGCAGGAAGCCGAGCTGACACGAGCAGAGGCACAGATGCAAGCAAGGGAAGCTTGACGAATGCTGAGCAGAGCAGAGGAGCTAAGCTTACACGAGAGGAAAGTGCTAATTGGCATATAGCACGTCTGCAAGAGGGTTTGGAGCCAGGAACAGGAGAGACTCCAAGATGCCCCGGGAGACTTGTAGCTGAGCACTGTGAGCAGGACAGGGAGTCAGAACCTATGCAGCTGGGAGAGACCTAGGTAAAGCTGAATGAGGAGGACACTCCCATGGACTGTTCCTTTTGCAAAACTTTAAAGCTGGGAACGTAGAGAAAGCAAGCCAGTCCTGAAAGAAAGTCTTCCAGGAAAAAGGTACCTGTAGCCCACGAGCAGGGTGGCTGTGATTTCCTTCTGTTTGTAAAGGAGAGGTTTACAGGGACTAAGGAGCAAGCCTGGAACTGTGTTAAGCTTGTTAATCACCTGCTGCTGGAAGGAGGACACTGGGGTAAGCTAAAGTAGCTATTATAACAAAGCTTTCTTTTGCCCCTGAATTATAACTGTTTACTTGGAAGGTAACCAAAAACATATTAGAAGCTGAATAGAAGCTATACTATCACGGACAGTGAATGTGATTTTTGTTTTTGTGCTTTAGCCAGCAAGGCTAAAAAGGGAATGCAATATCCTTGCTGGTAAAGACTGTGTATCCTGAATTATAGAGAACCTTTAAACAGCCATTTGGTGTTTGGATTGTTTTTGGACAATTCTCTACGTCAAAGAGTCCTGAACAAACAAGCCTGTATGTGGTATGAACAAACCATTGTGTACAAAATAAATTTCTGTCATTTGCCTTACCTCTTTGAGCCTGACTACAACTTTTTGCCTGACGCACTCATACAGCTAAACAGAGACTACATTTCCCAGAGGGCACTGCGGGGAAATACTTTGAAAAAATCTGAAAAAGCGGGTAGCAGAAAGTTCCCTTATTAACCACGCCCCTCTAAGCCAGAGGCGAGTGGTGGTGGCGTGACAACACACAATACAGACAGGTCTTCATCAATAAATGAGCACAAAACAAAAAGAGAAATATATAGACAAAAATTAAACTGAAATCCCAAGAAGACAGACTCTGCATGCAGTGCAATATCAGATAAATAAGAGATGCAGTTCCCCATACTGTGTAAATATAAAGGTAATACAAGGTGCAATCATTCAATTGAAAATAAAATTATTTTTTCTACCTTTATTGTCTGACCATTTTATTCTCTGATGATGCTGGTTCCAATCTGAGGCTTCCGTTTTCCCATCTTCTCTTAGCTCATTTTCTATGGTCTATAATCCATCTGCCATTTCTTGTCTCTTCTTTTCTTTTCTTCACTTCCTTCCATCAGCCTATTTCCAGTCCCAGTGCCCCCTCATCATTACCCAGTCACTTACCAGTACCATTCCCAGGTGTCAGCTCCCTTTGAACCCCCTCCATACCTCCTCTGTCAGCCCCTTTCCAGCACCTCCTCCCCCCCTTTCAGCTCTCTTCCAGCCACCTCCTTCACCCTGTCAGATCCTTCCTGCCACCTCCTTCCCCCCTCTTTCAGCTCTCTTCCAGCCCTCACCTTCCACTGGTCAGTTCCTTCTGCCACCTCCTTCCCCTTGCAGCCGCTGCCGTGGCTGCTTCACCCCCCCCCCCCTTAGTGCTGCTTCACCCCTTAATGCTGCTTCCCCCCCTTAGTGCTGCTTCCCTTGTGCTGCATCACCCCCCCCCCCTTAGTGCTGCTTCACCCCTTAGTGTTGCTTCATCCCCCTTTAGTGCTGCTTCATTCGCCCCTTAGTGCTGCTTCACCCCTTGGTGCTGCTTTCCCCCCTTAGTGCTGCTTCCCTTGTGCTGCTTCACCCCCTCCCCTAGTACTGCTTCACCCCCCCCCCCCCTTAGTGTTGCTTCACCCCCCTTAGTGCTGCTTCATCAACCCCCTTAGTGCTACTTCACCCCATAGTGTTGCTTCACCCCCCCTTATTGCTGCTTTAATGCCCCTAGTGCTGCTTCAACCCTCCCTCATAGTGCTGCTTCAACCCCCCCTAGTGCTGCTTCAATCCCCCCCCCCTCATGCAGCAACAGCTTCTGCTTTTCACAGAGCAGCGGCTACAATAAACTTAATTTGAAAAGAAAAGACAACCTGTGAGGAGCCCAGCCCTCCGGTGGTCCTTCTGCAGTCCCAGAGGAAGTGATGTCAGAGGGGGCGGGCTTCTCACAGGTTTCTTCCTTTTGAAATTAACTTTATTGCAATTTGCAGCCACTGCTCTGTGAAAAGCAGAAGCAGCGGCTGCACGGAGGATCAATAGCATTCGCGCCGCGAGAGTCGGGAGAAAAGCCGTTTTTTTGCTCTGGCTACTCCCGATCTTGCGGCTAGAGAAAAAAAATGGCTTTTCAAGGGCCGGTTTTACATCTGTGCTGGCAGCCGGCCTGGCCATTGAAAAACCGGCCGGGCTGGCTGAAAACCGGCCGGTTGGCAACCCTAAGAGCAGGACCCACAGCCGGAGCACTGTTACCAAATGACATGGAGTAGATTAGAGTGTGTCCTGCATGGAGCGGCGTGAACCACCTCGGCAATCTCACTGAGAAGATGAGAAGGCCCATGCGTGTCATTATCTGCTCTCACTTACTATCTTACGAGGTTTCTTTTACCCTCAGTGTATCACACTCTGATGAACTTTCCACAAAGCACAAGCTTCAGTAATAAAGGCTCACCATGCTTTCTCCTCTCCTTCCCCCATACCCTGGGCTGATTCCAAAAGTGCAAGGAGATGCTCAGAAGCTGAACAAAGGCTGGATCTGCAATCTTCCAAGTTGTAACAGTAACAGTCCCAAAAATAAATACCTGCTAGAAATGTCTAAAGCACTGAGAGTGCACTGTGATACTTCCACACAGTAACACCCCCTAGGAAGGACTACAGCTCCCAGAGTGCACTGTGAAACCTCCACACAGTAATCCCTCCTAGGAAGGACTACATCTACCAGAGTGCACTGTGACACTTGCATACAGAAATCTCTCCTAGGAAGGACTGCAGCTCCCAGAGTGTTCTGTGACACACTCACACAGTAATCCCTCCTAGGGAGAACTACAGCTCACAGCGTGCATTGGACACTCCCACAGTAATACCCCCTAGGAAAGACTAAAGCTCCCAGAGTGCACTGTGACACTCCCACACAATAATCCCTCCTAGGAAGGACTACAGCTCCCAGAGTGCACTGTTACACTTGCACACAGTAATCTCTACTAGGAAGGACTGCAGCTCCCAGAGTGTTCTGTGACACACCCACACAGTAATCCCTCCAACGGAGGACTACAGCTCCCAGAGTGCACTGTGATACTCCCATCGAGAAACTGTAGTTTATTTATAGGGCTTTGTGGCTGACCTTGTTCTGTGCATATAATGTCTTTGTTTCTATAGATCAGACAGGTGAAATCCCCCAGGGCATTCAGTTGTTAGTATCTCCTCTCTCCTTCCCTGCATTTATCTGCCTGAATTTATTTATTTATTTACAGTTCTTCTATACCACGCTTTTCCGTATCAGTGCGGTTTACAAATAACAGAAATATTGCCACAGACAAACTGCCATAGGCTTACATTATAACAGGATGAATAACTTGGGATAGAACAGGGGAACTATGTACAGTTGCTTTATAAACTATTTACAACATATAACCATGCTGGCAAGGTCTGGTTTGTGTTTGTGTAAGTCAAGTTATAGGAGAGTTAGTGTCCTCAAGAATAAGATGTGGTGTGGAGGATGGTTGCGTTAGATTAGAGTGGGAAAAGTGTAGGAGGAACAAATGGTGCTTAAGAGCTTTTCTGAAATGCGAAAGGTCCTTAATTGCTCTGATATGTGAGGGGAGATTATTCCAGCATCTGGAGCAAAGAAGGAGAAAGATCTATTCCTGGTAGTTTGCTTGCATTTTGTCGCTTCCAAAGGAATAGTAAGTGTGTTTGTAGCTACTGATCTCCTGAGTCTGTTATTAGGGGTGGGGGTAATGAGGGCAGATAAGGATGAGGGGGCTATGAGGTTAATTGCTTTAAAAGTTAAGAGTAGTGCCTTATAGGTGAGTCTGCTATCCAACGGTAGCCAATGCAACTCCATGAGTATGGGCGTGATGTGATCCCTCATCAATAGGCCGCAGAGAATACGGGCTGCTGCGTTCAACGCCATTTGCAATGGGTTGAGGGTGCTCTTGGGGAGACCATGAAGGATAATATTCGCGTAATCGAAATGTGGTGTTACAAACGACTGGAATACTGTTCTAAAATCACCTGGAGCTAACAGAGTTCTGAGATGTCTTAATGTCATGATTTTATTGTAGATAGCCTTGGAGGTGTTCTTTATGTGTTCCTTGAAGCTGAGCTGTTGGTCGAGCGTGATTCCCAAGTAATGTATCACATTTTTGCAAGGAAGTTCCGCATCTCTCATTTTCAAGATAGTGGGGGGAGAGAAGCTCATGTTCTTCGTGATAAATAATACTTCAGTTTTCTTGAAATTTATGCATAGGTTCTGAGATAGGAGCCAGTCAGTGATTGCGTTGAAGCAATCCACTAGAGGGGATAGGTTAGGCTGCATGATTTTGATTGGAGTGAAGAGCAAGACATCGTCTGCGTATATCAGAGTGGAAATGTTAAATGAGCATATAATATCACATATGGGCTGCATATATACCCATTAACATATGCAAACTGGGAAAAATCAACAGTTAGAGGTAATTTTAAAGGAGTTTTTCCAGGGAAGACGGGACAGACGTCCATTGGGCTCTATGGAAAAAAGGAGACTAAGCAAGATGGCACCCTTGGGTGGGAAGGGGACTGCGCATGCACAGTAGCATTCCCAAAGGCTTTCTTTGAAAGCTGGGGAAATGCTCCATGTGGGCTCCCTGGCCCCGACTTCACCCCTGTGTGAGGACTGACTTCCTGCTTATTCCTGGAGAAATCTCAAGACCATCCTATTCACGGAGCACTTCGGACCCACCACATGAACTCTTCCTCTCCCCCTCCCCCTGAAGCCTTCCCTTTTAACATCCCTCCCACCCACCCCAGGCCTATCCCTCGCTCAGATATCCGCACATCCATTCTGCTGCTGTAGCAGAGTTGGGGGGGGGGGACACTGGAAGTTGGGAGCCAGAGATATGACTGCACCCCATTCGCTCTTTCAAGGGCTATCCTTTTCCATACCATTTGCCACCGCTACCATTCCAGAAGTAGCGCTTTATCATTCAAGCCTGGATCATTGCTGACCGGAGAATCTTGACAGCTCTCCTACTGGCGCCGGTCCAACTGCCAAATAATGCCACTGAGATGTTTGCTAGCTCTGCCATATGTGTGAGGAGCAGTCAGAAGTGAAAGGGTGAGTTTGTTTGGGAGATGTTGAGAGGCAGTGTGCATGCAAAATCCTTATTACCTTCCTTGGCACTCATGAGATAATGATGTGCCGACCCCATCGCACCACATGCCATTGCCGCACCGCCCCTGACATTCAGCCTTTCACCTCTTTGGCAGTCTTTAAAGCACACACTTCTGTTCTGCTGTTCCTGCCCCTTCCGAAGGCTTCAAAGAGGTGATCACCGTGCATTTGTCTTTCTGTCCCCCACCCTCTGGCAAGCATTTGTCTTCCTTCCCTCACCCCCCCTCCCCCCCGCCATTGTCCAGCATTTCGCCTCTGTAGAAGAGATCAAGGCCACTGTGATGAGGAAGCTGAGAGACAAGGAGGAGGACCTTACCGAGTGCTCCCGTACATGGCAGATGCAAATGCATTAACTCGGGGGGGGGGGGGGTGGATTACTTTGAAGGGGACAATGCATAATTTCGCTGTAGATTTTGTAATAAAACATTTATGGGACAGTCATATTTCTTTTTTGTCACACCTCATATATAGCATAAAAGATGTACAATATACGTCATGGAAAGTTCCATTAGCAGAGCTGGAAAGTTGCATTTGTAGAGCTCCCAGAAAAGGGGAACTAGCCTGTCTTCCCACACTTGTTCTTTCTCGTCTATTTCCCCATACAGTGTGTTGTACATTCTTTGCAAAGTTAAGCTAGAGCTTTTTTGCAAGTGACCCTGCCTCTGCATCCTGTCACCTACACTTGCAGCAAGCATACTTATAGTCACTTGTGATATATATGATATTCCCTCTAACATATGCAAACCGGGAAAAATCAACAGTTAGAGGTAATTTTAAAGGAGTTTTTGGAGGGAAGACAGGACAGACATCCATTGGGCTCTGTGAAAAAAGGAGGCTAAGCAAGATGGCACCCTTGGGCGGGAAGGGGACCACGCATGCACGGTAGCATTCCCAAAGGTTTTCTTTGAAAGCTGCGGAAATGCTCCATGCGGGCTCTCTGGCCCCGACTTCACCGCTGTGTGAGGACTGACTTCCTGCTTGTTCCTGGAGAAACCTCAAAACCATCTTATTCACGGAGCACTTTGGACCCACCACATGAACTCTTCCTCTCCCCTCCCCCCCAAAGCCCTCCCTTTTAACATCCCTCCCACCCACCCCAGGCCCATCCCTCGCTCAGATATCCGCACATCTATTCTGCTGCTGTTTGCTGTACACACAAGGTGTTCCACTGTATTATAGTTTATCTCATGTAATATGTGTATACATTTTGTTGCTGTACATAAGTTCTCATTGTTTTGTAGCAGATAAACGAGTGAAGAAAGAGACACCCAAGGAGTCTTTATAGGCAACAACAGTTTAATGTGCACAGACCCAGAGAAAATAGCTTTTCCAAATTCTGGGCCCGCACCAGAGGGCTCAGAGAGATTATATAGACCTCTTATCAGGTTATTACAATATTTCTTCATGATTGGTCACTTTATTACAGTGTAGTCCCGATTGGAGAAAGCCTACTGTACGCTTATCTCTAGCAAAGCAGAGGATGAGAGGTTATCTCTAGCAAGAGCAGAGAGAGCAGCAGGACAAAGTAATAGGGGAGGGACAAGCATGTACCAGGATTTGACTTCACCAAGGGGGGGGGGGGGGGTATCCTTTTCATTTAATCCTTCCAGCTCTCAGCCCTGCCTGGATTTCTACCTTAGTTTCTTGTAACAACTTTGTAGCCATCATTAAATGTACAGTGTGGTATAAAAGAACAGCTAAACAAATCAATAAATGAATAAATACAATCTTGATAGAGAAGGACCCACAGCTGGATCACTGGTGCCTAATGACATGGAGTAAATAGGGATATGTCCCATGGAGCTGCGTGAACAATCCCAGCCATCTCATTGAGCAGACGAGAAGGCCTGTGCAGGTCATTATCTGCTCTCACTTACTATCTTACGAGGTTTCTTTTTCCCTCAGTGTATCACGCTCCGAAGAACTTTCAACAAAGCACAAGCTTCAGCGATAAAGGCTCACCATAGTTTCTCCTCTCCTTCCTCCCCACCCAGGGCTGATTCCAAAAGTGCAAGGAGATGCCCAGAAGCTGAACAAAGGCTGGATCTGCAATCCTCCAAGCTGTAACAGTAACAGTCCCAAAAATAAATACCTGCTAGAAATGTCTACAGCACTGAGAGTGCACTGTGACACTCCCACACAGTAATACTCCCTAGGAAGGAATACAGCTCCCAGAGTGCACTGTGACACTCCCACACAGTAATACTCCCTAGGAAGGACTACAGCTCCCAGAGTGCACTGTGACACTCCCACAGAGTAATACAACCTAGGAAGGACTACAGCTCCCAGAGTGCACTGTGACACTCCCACACAGTAATACTCCCTAGGAAGGACTACAGCTCCCAGGCTGCACTGTGACACTCCCACACAGTAATACCCCCTAGGAAGGACTACAGCTCCCAGAGTGCACTGTGACACTCCCACACAGTAATACTCCCTAGAAAGGACTACAGCTCCCAGAGTGCACTGTGACACTCGCAAACAGTAATACCACCATAGGAAGGACTACAGCTCCTGAGAGTGCACAGTGATACTCCCACACAGTAATCCCTCCTAGAAAGGACTACATCTACCAGAGTGCACTGTGACACTTGCATACAGTAATCCCTTCTAGGAAGGACTACAGCTCCCAGAGTGCACTGTGACACTCCCATCGAGAAACTGTAGTTTATTTATAGGGCTTTGTGGCTGGAACTTGTTCTGTGCACATAATGTCTTTGTTTCTATAGATCAGACAGGTGAAATCCTCCACGCATTTGGTTGTTAGTAACTTCTCTCTCCTTCCCTGCTTTTATCTGCCTGAATATCTCAGGAAGTGTATCTGTGAGATGACCCAGCATTAGTACAGCCCCTTTTACAGGCTTTGCAGGGCTGGGGGAGAGCACTCAGTCTCCAGCCTCCCTCCCTTTGTCTCTGTTCACACTTCCTCCCACTGAAGCCACCCGGAAAGAAGCTTCATACTAGCACCAGCAAAATTCACACCACCAGCTTTGCAAAGAGGGAACTAAGACGTGTTCTAGAGAAGGGCAGGAGAATGGCCGCAGGGTTTTCTGTTCAGCAGGTAGGAGACTGGCAGGAGGCGGGCAGCAGGGGAGGCAGTGCCACGATCCAGCCTCTGAGACACACAGGCTGCATGGGGCAAGCAGAAGGGAAATGAGGCTGGCACTGCTCAGTCCAGGAAAGAAACCTCTGCTCTTTATTCCTTGCAAGCCTCTGAGGCTCTTCCTCCTCATTCTCCTCCCATGATGCTCTCAGTTTCTCTTTCCTGCAATGGCTTTGGATTCTCTTTTCGTCTATCACTCTTTCTTTTGCACAATTTCTTTTGTGTCAATTTGCAGAAAATAAGACCCAGATAGACATGCACACAGGTGGACATTCAGACCTTTACATTTCATTCTCTGCACACATCCAACAGACAGCTAAATCCTGTCTCTTCTTTCTCCATAACATTGGCAAAATTTGTCCCTTCCTTTCTGAACACACTACTAAGACATTTATCCACTCTTTAGTTCTCCTAGGACAAGCAGGATTTGTCAGCCACACCTGCTGACATCATCTGATGGCTCTGAAACGGATATCTCTCCAATAGCCCAGAAGGGCTTTGCCCTTCTGAGTATGAGTCACTAGCCCAACCCTCCTATCCCACCCCTAGCTGGCCAGTTTTACTTCTTCCGCCTTGCCCACAAGACGGATTTCTTCTCTCCTCCTTACTTTGAGTTTACTTAAACAAATAAAAAAAGGAATATACAAAGAAGATAAGAAGAAGAAAGGAAAATAGAACAAGCATCACTCACCATGTCTGTTTTTAAGAAGTGTGCGTCCTGCTCCAGAAAGATGAGCAACTCGGGCAACCACCCCAAATGCATCCGCTGCCTTGGTAGGGCCCCCCGGTTCAGGACTGTGCTGACTGTGCCCACATGTTCCAGAGGGCCAGAAGAGCTCGCGGCTATGCCTTGGAGGATTTTCTCTCTTCTACTCATGGCTCAGACACGCTGGATCCCCGCGTCAGGAATGGCACCAAAAAGAAGACCTCTGCCTCTAAACCCACTCCTGCGGTGACCAACCAGCACAAGAACAGGTTGGCAGCATCTGCTTCCTCCCCAGCGGTAGCCTAGAGGGCCTCCGTCTCCAGCCAGCCCCTTGCACGGTCTTCCTCCCCCGATGCTCCAGAGCTCTCATCAACATGTGGGAACTCTGGGGGTGGCCATCTTGCCTCTGAACAAGTGGTGTTGCAGGCTGCCACCTCCTCCTCTACTGTTGGATGTCCTCTAAGCTCCCAGCAGCAACTGGACCAACCCCGAGAATGCAGGGAATCCCTCTCTCCTCGGCGCAGACGATCCCCCGACAGCCCAGGAGCCAGCCGAAAATGGCACTGCTGCTCTAAAAGATTGTCGGAGCATCGCAGACAATGCTGGAGCACCTTGGGACAGCGCAGGCACCACGAGAGCAGCTCAGGACATCACAGGCACCACCGGAGCAGACGGGAGCACAGCGGACACACACATAAGGGGAAGCATGGAGGCAGAAGGAAACACCTTTCACCACAGGACAAAAGAGTCAGGTACTCCTCCAGTTCCCCCTCCTCTCCGGCCTCCTTCTTCTTGGGACACAGAAACCCTGAGCCTTCTCCTGGCACTTCTGCTCATCCTAAAACCCTGGTAGAACCAGACATATAGCCCATGTTCTCCACGCTCCTTCTCCTGCTCAGGAGATAGAGCAGCTTTTAAACTAGATAATAGGGGAAAGCCGACAGTCGCCCAAGAGCGCATGGTTCGGAAGAATGTATCCTTGAAGGATACTACAAAAAGCAGAGAGGTTCCAAAAAAGAGTAAAGTAGCCCAAATGCCCTCGAGTATGGAGCAGACAAAACTTTAAGATCCCAAATTACCCATGTCTACCAATAGCCAAATTAATATGAATAAAATACAGTCTCTAAAATGCTTGTATGCAAATGCTAGAAGTCTACAAAACAAGATGGGAGAGTTAGAATATATAGCACTAAACGAGAGGTTAGATATGATTGGAATATCAGAGACATGGTGGAAGGAGGACAACCAGTGGGACACTGTGATACCTGGGTACAACTATATCGAAATGATAGAGCTGATCAAATTGGTGGAGGGGTTGCGCTCTATGTTAGAGAGGGCATTGAGTCAGAAAGGATTAAAGTTTTGCAAGAAACAAAATTTGCTGTAGAATCTCTATGGATTGAAATTCCATGTAAAAAGGGAAGGCGATGGCAGTGGGAGTGTACTATCGTCCGCTGGCCAGAATGAACAAATGGATGATGAAATGCTCAAAGAAATCAAGGAAGCTAGCAAAAGTTACAGTGCAGTAATAATAATGGGTGATTTCAATTACCCCGGCATCGACTAGGTCAGTGTCACAACAGGACATGCTAGGGAGATAAAGTTCCTAGATGAAATAAATGACTGCTTCTTGGAGGGGAAGCAATATTAGACCTAGTCCTTAGTGGAACACCAGATGTAGTGCAAGAGATAAGGGTGTTGGGGCCACTTGGCAATAGTGATCATAGCATGATCGCCTTTGATTTAATTAGTGGAGGAGGGATAGTAAGGAAATCCACAGTACTACCCTTTAACTTTCGAAAGGGAGACTATGATAGAATGAGGAAAACAGTTAAGAAAAAACTAAAAGGAGCAGTTGCAAAGGTTAAAGACGTACATCAAGCTTGGGTGTTGTTGAAAAATACTATCTTGGAAGCCCAGACCAGCTGTATTCCACGCTTTAAGAAAAGTGGAAGAAGTCCCAAAAAATTGCCAGCATGTTTAAAGCTGAGGTCAGAGAGGCTGTTGTTGCCAAAAAAGCATCTTTCAAGAAATGGAAAAAAAGAGCCAAATGATGAAACCTGGAAACAGCACAAGCACTGGCAAGTCAAATGCAAGGCATTGATAAGGCAGGCAAAGAGAGAATTTGAGAAGAAGCTTGCTGCGGAAGCAAAAACGCGAAATAAAGACCTTTTCAAGTACATTCGTAGCAAAAAACCCGTGAGAGAGTCAGTTGGTCCATTAGATGATAAAGGGGTTAAAGGAGCACTAAGAGGCGACAAGGCGATAGTGGAGAGACTGAATGAATTCTTTGCTTCGGTCTTTACTGAGGAAGATGTAGGGATGTTACCCACGACTGAAGTGGTATTTAAAGGTGTGGAAGAATTGAAGGAAATATCGATACATCGGGAAGAAGTCTTACAACTATTAGATAAACTGAAGAGTAGCAAATCACCTGGGCCGGATGGTATACATCCAAGGGTGTTGAAAGAACTGAAATTTGAGATTGCAGACCTGCTATCAGTAATCTGTGAACTATCATTAAAATCATCTCTAATACCTGAGGATTGGAGGATCGCCAATGTAACACCAATTTTTAAAAAGGGTTCGAGGGGTGATCCGGGAAACTACAGACCGGTGAGCCTGACGTCAGTACCGGGAAAAATGGTAGAAACCATCATAAAGAATAAAATTACTCAGCATATAGATAGTCATGACCTAATGGGGAGACAGCCAACATGGCTTTAGACAAGGAAGATCTTGTCTTACTAATCTGTTATGTTTTGAAGGAGTGAATAAACAGGTGGACAAAGGTGAGTCGGTTGATATTGTGTATCTGGACTTTCAGAAGCCTTTGACAAGGTCCCTCATGAGAGACTTTTGGCAAAACTAAAGAGTCATGGGATAGGAGGCAGTGTACTACTGTGGATCAGGAACTGGTTAAAAGATAGAAAGCAGAGGGTAGGGCTAAATGGCCAATTTTCCCCAATGGAGAAAGGTGAATAGTGGTGTACCCCAGGGATCTGTGCTGGGTCCGCTGCTTTTGACATATTCATAAATGACCTGGAAAGTGGAATAACGAGTGAGGTTATCAAATTTGCTGATGACACAAAACTATTTAAAGTTGTTAAAACCCAGGAGGATTGTGGAAAATTGCAAGAGGATCTTGATAAATTGGAAGACTGGGCATCAAAATGGCAGATGAAATTTAATGTGGAGAAGTGCAAGGTTATGCACCTAGGGAAGAACAACCCAACTATGGTTACACGATGCAAGGTTCCACATTAGGAACCACCACCCAAGAAAAAGATTTAGGCGTCCTTGTGGATACCATGTTAAAACCCTCGGCCCAGTGTGCAGCGGCGGCCAAGAGAGCAAATAGAATGCTAGGTATGATAAGGAAAGGAATGGAAAATAAAACAAAAGATATTATAATGCCTCTATATCGTTCCATGGTGAGACCGCACCTTGAATATTGTGTGCAATTCTGGTCGCCATATCTTAAAAAGGATATAGCAATTTTAGAAAAGGTTCAGAGAAGAGCCACCAAAATGGTAAAGGGGATGGAAGGCTACTCCTATGAAGAAAGGCTAAAAAGGTTGGGGCTCTTTAACCTGGAAAAGAGACGGCTGAGGGGAGATATGATAGAAGTCTATAAATTAATGAACGGAGTGGAACGGGTAAACGTAGATCGATTGTTTACCTTATCAGAATATAGAAAGACTAGGGGACATGCAATGAAGCTACAGGGTAAACTATTTAAGACTAATAAAAGAAAATATTTTTTCACTCAACGTGTAATCAAACTCTGGAATTTGTTACCGGAGGATGTAGTAAAGGCTGTTAGTGTAGCTGGGTTTAAAAAAAGGTTTGGACAAGTTCCTGGAGGAAAGGTCCATAAACCATTATTAAGAAGGGACCCAGGATATCAATGCTTGAACCAATACAAGCATTGTGGAACCTGTGTCCCTTGGGGAAACTGCTAGGTACGTATGACCTAGATTGGCCACTGTTGGAAACAGAATACTGGGCTTGATGGACCTTGGTCTGACCCAGTATGGCATATCTTATGTTCTTATGTTCTTATGTACATGCGTGGGGCCCCCGGGGGCCTACACAGCTTTTCCAGCTATTTTCAGACTTCCTCCAGCACTGGTCTTCCTTGCGGACTCGTGTTCCTACAGAAGCACAGCTACCCTTGGCATGAAGCAAGGCAAGTCACATTAACACTCCTGACCAGCCTGTCTCTACCACATCTACCTCCTCTATGGACTGTAGAGATTATTAGGTTTAGGTATATGTTCCTGGTTCATAATCACTCAATGGCCTATATTCTGTTCTGCTCTAATAAAAATATGTCAACCAAACTACTATACAGTGGGCAAGAAGAAACAGGCCAGCATAAAGAACCATATAAGGAAATATCATATATTATAAGCCTTAGCAAAGTGTATACTTGGATTGAAGGATCCATGCAGAGACTTTTTGCAGAAGGCACATACACAGGAAGCCAGGCAAAGCTGGGCCGTTAGCCCTGAAGACAGTAGACAGTTGACAGGTGGTCAGTATGGGCAAGACAGAGGCCTTAGAGATGTTGAAACAGGAACAGAGGGGTCAGAGAGGTCAGCAGCAGGAAACGAAGGGAGGGGGGAGAAAAGACACAGAGAGGCCTCACAGAAGGATGAATGTGGAGACTGCATACACGGAAGCAAAAAATGTATATATGTAACACGACTATTATATTCATGGGAGGAGGGATTCTGAGGTCTGATGACTGACAGAAATTCTCCTTTCCCTTGCCTGTATTGTTCATCAGTAATCTAATAAACAGAGATTCTGATTGCACCTGTACTGACTTTTGGATCTGGACTATACAGGAAATTAGTCTTTAATTAGTAATCGGTCTCTTGTAAGTAACAGGGCCTTACAATTGGTGCCGAACACCCGGGATTGGGTACGGGTGGGTCTTTATGACCAAGATACAAATTTAAAGATTTGGATTCCCCTCAAGAAAAAAGAGGGAGGTACATAAATATTTGGATTCCCCTCAAGAAAGAGGGAGGTACGTTCCCGGTGCGTAGTAGAGACCGGAGGAGAAGAAGTGAGTGACGGATTCCCTAGGATGACGGCGGCTGTAATGACGGCGTCGTGAGTATATTTTTAACCAAGCTTGGTAAGTGTTGTTTAATTTTTGTTTTTGTTATATGAATTTTTGTTTTTGTTATATGAATAAAGTGTAAGAATAATTTGCTGGGACTGAGTGATAAGTGATTGAGACAGTACGTGTCGTCTGACACGAAGCGTGTGTGTGTTCTTGCTCATGGTTCCATACCTCCGCGAGGAGATTGGCTGGGCTTGAACGAAGCGAATTCTTGTTTGAAAGGTGTCCTGGACATTTTGTGTACTTCCTTCCTCTGTAAATAAAGAGGGTGGGTATTGAGACCCTTAAATAAAAGGTTGCATGTAGGAATCATGTCTCTGTTTAGGAGAAAGAAAGATGGCAATCAGGACATAATGGTAAATCTAGTTTCCCCAGTGACTCCGGTCGAACGGATGATGAGAGATAATCCCTTATTAGGAAAGGAAATAGAGAAAGTTTTGTCTATTTTCACCCCCACACAGTGAAAACACCAGGTTTACTGATTATAGGCTGAGGGACAGTGAAGGAGAATAAAAGATTGTTTTCTTTTTTTTGTTTTAGAACAATGGAAGAAATTTCCTTATCTGGGATGTTCACAGACCAGAGAGGGTGACAATTAGATCAATTGAAAAGAACTAGTCTAGTTACATAACAGAGTACACATCAATTGTAATTATGGAGTTCTGAACTTTGAGGTTTGTTCTTTGAACATTGCCAGTTACCTGGCCAGTGCCTGGCTGTGTTTAATGAATAATTGCTCCTATATGTCGCCTGATGAAAGATAGCTAATTCTCTAGGATAAGATGGTTGCCTGTTTTCAGCTAGAAAGAGGGAGGGGGACTGCTGGGGGATTTTCTTCTGGTAATGGACGCATTACCTAGAGGAAACTCTCGATTGAGCAGTCTTTCTTGTTTGTTTAAATAAAGGATTTATTCAGTGTGACAGGAGATGAAGTTCAGAACTCTTTCGGTGAAGTATTTTTTTCTCTGTAATTAGCTTGCTAGCTTTCTAGGTACGGAAATGACGCTGAGAGAAAGAAAAAACTGTTTAGAAAACTTAGGGACCTGATTCTGTTCTATGTGTGATAGTTATAATTGTTGTGAATGAATGGGAAGATCTTCCATGCTTTGATATAGATAAAAAATATAGATATATGATTATTGTTTTGTGGTAATATATATTCTGGAAACAAAATTGGTAATAGAGGAACAATAACAGCTATGATACCTGCAGAGTGTGATTCAAAAGTTACTTTGCTTTTGAAGCAAAAATTACCAGTGCAGCCGTTTCCCTTCTGGAAGTTCTGTATAACACTCACGCAATCAACGCTTTCTTAATTAGATTTTATGATCTCTGAAATTGAACTGCTTAGAATTCTTTGCTACTGGTACAACAGAAGAAAACTGTTTCCTTTTTTATTTGACCTTCAAAGTAGAGGTTAAGATCCCTGCAGGATAATGTGGTATTCGGAGCAGATTGCAACTTGAGAATGATTTAAATCCTGAGTGAATAAGAAGTTAATCATGTTTGGATTTTGTTCTGATTGTATATGCTATTAAGCAAAATTAAAAGTTAAACAGGGATTTTATATATTATGGCAAGCACCTCATGGAGGTCGAGGTTGGCTGTAACTCTCAGTGATTTGCTCTGAAATAACTTAAAAAGGGAAGTGTTTGCATTCTAGATGTCCACCAGTCTTTTCATGAAAAAGTATCAGTTTTAAATGTCTGCTTCCCCGAACTGTAAGATTCAAGGTAAATTACTGTGTGTGTGTTAGCTCTGCACTGATGACTGATGAAATTTCAGTTCCAGGAGTTCTGCCTTTAGTTGCTGTTTAGAATGAGCACATATATCCATTCAAAACTACACCAATTAAGTTAGTGGGACTGGGACATTGTTTAAGAATCTAAATTTATATTTTCTGCCTCCCCTTTGTTTGCCACAATACTGACTTTTAACAATTGTTTTAGAAGCAGGATTAGCTGTTGTGTGTCAGCAGCAATCCCAGAACGCAATCCAAGAGGAAGAAGGGGGAAGGGAAATAGTATTCTTTGGTTTGTACTTGTAGAATTTCAGGCAACTGAATTGGTGAAGCGAGTGAAGGACATTCTGATAAGAAGTTATTTCAGATCTGATGCAGCACACCTGTGGACAACAGTGACCCCTACTGCAACTACATAATGCTGACTTGTGTGTGATCTTTTGAACTGGTTCAAGCTTGTTTGCAATTTATATAGAATGATATAATGGTATAAACAGTATTGTGCGTTCTCTCCTTCTGCTCTCTCTCTGGAGAGTGGCGGGTGTCTGCTGCATTATGTTTTAAATGCTATCATGTATCCAGGAATATATGCCTGGAAGCTAGTGTATCAGGCTGTATTTCTGCTCTTTTTCTAAGCCATACTTTAAGCTTATCTCTTTAAGGCTACTTTTGAATAAGTGATTCCCACATTGTCTATTTGATTTGGCTAATTACATTACAGAGGTTCGACCAGAGCCTTGGCTTTGGATCGCGTTTCAAGAAATTGCTGATCAGGTGGCTACTACACAGTCTGTATCCAGCCCACCATTGTCATCGTTGCTTCCCCCTTTGCTGCCCACTTGAATAATACTGACACTTGGACTCTTGAAGGTTTCTCCAACGGTCACCTCTGTTTGATCTACTTCCTTCCTGTATGAACTGTTGCTGACCAAGATAATTGCTGCCAAACCTGCTCCTTGGGACACCATCTGTTTCCTTCATCCTGATGGACAATTAGTTTTACTTCTGCGTGTTCACAATACAACCCACATCTTCAAAGAAGTTCTCACTCCAGACCTCTGCCATAACTGCTGAACTTGGTATGGCTATACGCCGTCTGCAATGCTTATTGTATGTTCAAATGAAAGCTGTTATTGATTCTATTAGTAAGAGTCATTGGAGCAAAATACACAAATGACTCTGCAAAAATAGACAAGCCCTAGATTTGCTCCTTGCTTCTGAATGAGGCCTTTTGTTCTTTTATTAATGCCACTATTTGTTGTATAGTCATAGCGAATCATTCAGTGTTTGTGCTTAATGCTATGGATAAAATACGCCACCTGTCAGATTTACATATTGATGACTTTAAGGGAGGACTGAATGTAGGTAATTGGTTTTCATCCCTTACCTCCTGGTTTCACTCGCTAGGTACTGGTCTAAAAGGCCTTTTAATTTCTGCTGGCATCTTTTTGATTTTTGCCTTGTCCTTTTGTTGTATTGTTTCTCTTGCCATTTCCTGTTGTAAGAAACAGTGTACCAAGGTGTCCACTTCCCTTATGCCTGTTCAAACATGCCATACACATGTGAATGCTTCCTATGCTGTGGTCCCCACTTCTGAATTCTCTGACTTGGTCATATCTCCTCCACAATAAAAAAAAAAAGGGAGAATTGTAGGGATTATAAGGTTTAGGTATATGTTCCTGGTTCATAATCACTCAATGGCCTTTATTCTGCTCTAATAAAAATGTATATATATCAACCAGTCTGTCATTACAGTGGGCAAGGAAAAACAGGCCAGCATAAAGAACCCTATAAGGAAATATCATATATTATAAGCCTTAGCAAAGTGTATGCTTGGATTGAAGGGTCCATGCAGAGACTTTTTGCAGAAGGCACATACACAGGAAACCATTCAAAGAAGAATATGCTGAGCACATCAGCCCTGAAGAAGAAAGACAGTTGATAGGTATGGAGTAAGAGCGAACGAAAAGGAACTTGAGTGGGTATCAAAACAGGAACAAGGGGATAGAAAGGAAGTAACAGGAAACAGATGGCAAGAGGAGATGAGATACAAGGGGGGGAGATAGATTTGGGAGCTGTGCACGTATATGGAAATCAGAAAAATGTATATATGTAACACGACTATTATATTCATGGGAGGAGGGATTTTGAGGTCTGATGACTGACAGAAATTCTCCTCTCCCTTGCCTGTATTGTTCATCAGTAATCTAATAAACAGAGATTCTGATTGCACCTGTACTGACTTTTGGATCTGGACTATACAGGAAATTAGTCTTTAATTAGTAATCGGTCTCTTGTAAGTAACAGGGCCTTACAGGACTCCCCAGCAATCCATGCCCCCCAGACTACCTCTGATGCTCCCAGTGGTGATGGGGAGTCCCCCTCCATGGGAACCTCCTTCAGCAAGGACGAGCTGCCTCCTCCTCTTGAGACACTGTCTACCGGACCCAACCTGGACAGTAACTCCAATCCTAAGAACTTAACATACCCCAAATTCCTGCGGAAGATCTCCTTGACTCTAGGAATCCCAGTCCCTAACATAACAGATCAACGTCTGGAAACTCAAGCAGCCCTAAAGTTCCTTGAAACTCCCAAAATCTCTGCAATTCTGCCACTGCACCCCTTAATGAAGGAGAATCGACTTAAAATATGGCAGAACCCGGCCATCGGGGCCACTTCTTTGTGGAAGATGGACACCAAATACCTGATCCAACCATCGCCAGGGTTTGAAAAGCCTCAACTACCCCACAACTCACTCGGCATGGAGTCCGCCCTTAAGCAGGTCAAATCTGCTTGCAACCATGCCAACTGCCCACCAGGAAAGGACCTCAAACTCATGGATGAGGTTGGAAAGAAAGTCTTCCAAGGAGCAATACTTTCCGCAAAGATAGCAGCACATCAGCTCCATCACGCCCTCTATCAAGATATCATCACACAGGACCTCAAATCTATAACATCATCCTTGGAAGAGATGCAGATATCTGTGACCAAAGCCCTGACAGACCTGCTCGAATGCACTAAACAAAAGATCAGAGCAGCCTTCGACTCCTTCGACACCATCACACACACAGCAGGAACAGCTATCTCAGCTCGCTGATTAGCATGGCTACGCACCTCCAGCCTCTGGGATGATATCCACAATCGCATCGCGGATGTACCCTATCAGGGAGACTTCTTGTTCAGTGAAAAAATGAAAGATGCCAGGGCCTCGAACGTTCCTCAGCTACCAACCAAAAAGTGTTCAACGTACAAGCACTACCGAAGTTGTCAATTTCAACGACCGACGTCAATAAAATGGTCGACAACTGGAACGATACACTCCAACAATATGCACAACTACCTACAACTCACAATGCGATTGCTCCTAACAAGGATCCTAGCATAGGGCATAACGCCCCCCTGGTTCTCTCCAGATATTCGAACATCGCTGCTTCAACTAAGACTAGAAAGAAAGTGGAGACACTCTCATGAAATCATCATCCACGATGAATACAAGGCGTACCTCAAAGGTCACCGTGAACTAATGTGGTCCAAAAGGAAGGAACATCATGCAAAATTACTTAGTCGTTCACTAAACAAACCCCGCGAGCTATTCAACTTAGTTAAATCACTATCCAAGGAGCCTTCACCGCAGCAGCAAGAATATATCCATCCTCAACAGTATGCGAATTACATCCAATCCAAATTAACCAGAACAATTTCGGATTCATCACAAGCATCCCCTCAATTCAAGCAGTCTCAAGCACCACTCCTCAGTATCTCACCTCCATCATCCAAAACCATCAAAGAACTAATTGCCACCTTGAATACCACTACCGCAGCCAACGACCCATGCCCAGCACACTGGATCAAATCAATGCGCTCGGAGCTCAGTCCATATATAGCCAAAATTGCAAACCTCTCCTACTCCACTGGAACTTTCCCAGTTGCTCTCAAGCAGACTTCAATACGTCCCCTATTAAAGAACAACCAGATCGACCCTAAGAAGGAAGAATCATACCGTCCATGCTCCAGCATCCCGCTTCTTGCCAAAATTCTGGAGAAAGAGACACAACGCCAAATTCAGCAATATATTGACACATCTTCCCCTCTAGATCCGTGCCAACATGGATTTAGGGAAATGCATGGAGTCGAGACTCTCATGACCTCATTAATCAATTCGCTCATCTGTGGGATCAATAACATAAGATCTGGCGTCGCAATGATCTTCCTCGATATATCCGCTGCGTTTGATTCGGTAGACCATAAGATTCTACTATTGCGACTCTACGAAAAGGGCATACAAGGCCTAGCATGGAACTGGTGTAAATCATACCTCGAAGATCGTTGGCAACATGTTCGCATCAACTCCAAAACATCAGAACCTTTCCTCCAAACGCAAGGGGTTCCACAAGGCTCCTCTCTATCGGCGCTCCTCTTCAATATATATATGCAGCCAATTTGCCAAATCACCAAATCATTTAATGTTTCCTGCCTCATTTACGCTGACGATGTGCTTATTTTCACCCCGATTGATATAACGAGTCCAAATTACACCAACTTAACCAACTGTTTCAATGCAATAGCAGATTGGCTTTTAGATCAAAACATGCGAATCAACTTCAAAAAGACTGAAGTTTTAATGGCCACAAGAAACAAGCTCTTCTCCCCCCCTGCATACCTCAAGGTACGGGACGCTGAGCTCCCAATCAAGAATACAGTCCGTTACCTAGGTGTGATCCTTGATCAACGACTGGATTTTAACTCTCACATAAAAAGCACGGTAAAAACTATTTACTTCAAGATAAAAACATTACGCCACCTAAGACCCGTGCTAGAATACAACGACTTCCGCTCAATATTCCAAGCAATAGTCACTCCACACTTTGACTATGCGAATATTGTATTACATGGTCTTCCAAAGAACACCATTAACCCCCTACAACTAGCAATGAATGCTGCAGCCCGTATCCTAGTTGGAGCATCAAAGAGAGACCATATCACGCCAATCCTTAGGGACCTTCACTGGCTCCCTATAGAATGTAGAATTAGCTATAAAGCTCTCCTTATCACATTCAAGGCCTTAAATAATTTATCACCAACACGACTTCAGACCTCATCAGGCTAACTCCCAAGACAAGATCCAAGAGACCACTCGCTGAAAATACCCTAATCATTCCCAGTGAATCCACAAATTGGTCCCAATCAACAATTAACAGAGCATTTAAATCTTATGCGCCTAGATGCTGAAATAAACTTCATCCAGATATCAGAGCAATATGAGACATGAAGCAGTTCAGGAAGTCTATCAAGCACTACCTATTCACTGAGTACTTCCAGCCACCGTAATGCTATTATAATATGTCATAAGACAGATTCATATGCATAACCACTCCATAAGACATACCGGCTAGAACTAAAAAATTTTGATGTAATTACTCTGTTCACTAAAATCTCGCTGCTAGTTGATTTTATGTAAATAGTTCAATCGTTATTGTAGATAGTTACCCTTGTTACCCAAGTTTATTGCCCTGTTATCTGTAACTCATACGTGTTTTCAAATGTACTGAGATTGTTTTGTTCCATGTAAACCGCGCTGATGCTAAAGAGCACGGTATATAAGAAACTTTAAATAAATAAATAAATAAATCTTACCATAAATACTATTCAATAGATAACCGCTACCCCTCATACAGCTCCTACCAAAAGTGGCAAGCACCCCGGTACAAACAACAGACCTATCAAAATCCATACTGCAACAAGCCTCGCCAGTGAGATCAGAAACAACTTAAATCTTCCCCGGCAGGCACAGGAAAGGCGAACCCCTCCTTTTGATGCCAGTTTGTCTTCTCCACCACCCACCAGAGGACGCATATCTGCCTTCAGAAAGGCATGGGAATCCATCACCACGGACAGATGTGTCCTACGCATCATTGAGGAAGACTACAGCTTAAGGTTCACCTCGACCTCCTTCCAACACAAGCTGCCATGGAACAACTCACAACCGCTGTCAGGGTAATTCACTTGGATGCAGCTGTGCAAAAATCCCTAGCCTTGTGGTCCAACCCACTGAACCTCATGGGCGGCCGGCCCCTACAACTATCCCCACATCAGATAGTCATCACTTCGGATGCCTCCCTGTTAGGGTGGGGGGTCCACTGTGGTCAGCTCTGCATTGAAGCAGCCTGGAGCCAGAGGGAGCGCAGTCTGCACATCAATCTACTGGAACTCAGAGCATTAAGTCTCGCCCTCAGGAACTTCCAGACCCTGATCCGGGGAAAGACAGTCCTCTTGCAGACAGACAAACAGGTGGCCATGTTCTACATAAACAAACAAGGAGCGACCGGCTCCGGTAAATTGTGCAAGGAAGTCCTACAGCTCTAGAAATTTGCACAGGCCAGACACTGTCTCCCTCAAGCCTCCTACCTCCCAGGAACACAGAATCAATTGGCAGAAAAACTCAGCCGACAAATAGACCCACAGGAATGGTCCCTCAACCACCGCATCTTCAAGAGGTGGGGACAACCGCAAAATGACCTATTTGCCTCAGAGACCAACACAAAATGTGACCACTTCTACTCCAAATGTCCAACCATCCTCAGCGTAGCCTCAGATGCCTTCGTCGTGTCATGTGGGGAGTGGTCACCAGTGCATGCAAACCCACCCCTACCTCTCAGCTCGATGACCATCCAACGGATCATATCGGACAAGGCACAAGCCATTCTCATTGTACCCTACTGGCCACGCCAGATGTGGTTCCCGTACCTACGATGCCTGGCCCTCGAAGTGCAGGTGAATCTTCACCTGTGTGAAGACCTCCTCTCCAGAAAAGGGGAACCTGCACCTCTCCAGTACCTCCGGACTCTAGTGCTCACTGCCTGGAAACTGAAAGGGTAGTTCAATCCTCGTTCGATCTCCTCACAGAGGTCCAAGAGGTGATCCTCACTTCCCAGTGACCATCCACTCAGAAATCATATGGATTGAAATGGAAGCGCTTCACCTCATGGTGCTCAGCCCAGCATCTTGATCCTTTCTCCTGCCCAGTCCCAAAGATCCTGCAATACCTCACCTCACTTCTTCACAGCGGCCTGAAGACTCAATCCATTAGGGTGCACCTATCAGCTATTGCTGCCTTCCATGCCTACGAACAGGGTGACACCATTGCCAAGCTCTCACTGGTTGCAAAGTTTGAGAGGGCTAAACAACATATGCTCACCCACCCAGGCCCCCGTACCCCATTAGGACCTCAGCACGGTCCTGAATGAGCTCACGCAGCCGCCGTTTGAACACTTACACACTGCAGAACTCAAGTATGTTTCCTGGAAGACACTATTCCTAATAACTATCACCTCAGCCAGAAGGATAAGAGAGCTCCAAGTTCTAGTGGTACACCTACCATACAAGATACTCTCACAGGACTGTGCTTCTCCAAGGACGCACCCAAGGTTCATTCCCAAAGTGGCATCCGCCTTCCACATCAACCAGGTCATCAAACCCCCCTCTTTCCGACCTAAGGGAGAGGAACACCTGCACACCATTCACTGTGTAAGGGTGCTGTGCTCCTACCTCTAATGCACAGCAACTCTGCGGAAAAGCTCTCAACTGTTTTCTCTCTTACAACCCCAACAAACCCAGCCAACCAGTCAGCATATTTAAAGGACGCTGTCCCTGTGGATCTCAGCCTGCATTGCCTTCTGCCTGCAGAAGTCAGGAGGGCAGACAAACTCGAGGGTCAATGCTCCCCACCTCAGAGCACTGTCCACCTCCATTGCGAACCTGTGCGTGGTATCGGCAGCCGACATCTGTAAAGCCGCAACTTGGTCCTCGATCCACACCTTCCAGAGACACTACTATCTGGACATGGACGTTGCCCAGGACTCTGCTTTTGGTCAGGCGACCCTAGCCACAGTATTACGGGATTCACTGCACTGATTTTGCTCTCTGTTGCACATAAGTGACTTTTTCTTGTTTTCACACATTTGTACTGTCACATTGTTTGCACTCTCACAAAGTTTGTTGTTGCACTATTCGCTTGTACTTGCACTATGGTTTACATTACCCTGTGTTTGTTTACACAGCCCTCCCTATCAGGATGACTTGACTCCCAATAAAGTCAGCTGTCAGTACTTAGTCAATGTTACATCTATCATTTCATTAGAAACTTTGAAAGCGGTGGGTCTCCCCCTTCCACAACAAGCTTAAGCTTGGGAGGAACCAGGTGTGGCTGACTCATCCTGTTTGTCCTAGGAGAGAGTGAGGTATTTACCTGTAACGGGGGTTCTCCGTGGACAACAGGATAAGTCAGCCACACCATCCCCCTCTCCTCCCTTATCCAGGGGTTGAACTCTCCTGCTCCTAGCTGAAGATCCTCGGCGAGTGAACCACTGGCCAGCTAGGGGTGGGATCGGAGGGTTGGGCTAGTGACTCATGCTCAGAAGGGCAAAGCCCTTCAGGACTATTGGAAAGACAGCCATCTCGGCGCCATCAGATGACATCACGAGGTGTAGCTGACTTATTCTGCTGTCCACGGAGAACCCCCGTTACAGGTAAATAACCTCACTTTACCCCTCCCCCCTCCATCTAGACTATTGTAACCTCCTCCTTGCTGGATTCCCTCTCCCATTTGGAGGTGTGGTGATAAGGAGTTGTTGAGGATTTTGAAGGTTATGAAGATGGATTTGAATTTAATGTGTTCCTTTATTGGAAGCCAATGCAGTTATTTGAGAAGAGGTATAATGTGTTCTGAGGTTTTATATGTGTTGAGTAGGATTCATGCAGCAGTGTTGAGTGCAAGTTGGCGAGGGTGAATGGTTGAGTTTGGTATGCCTTGAAAGATAATATTACAGTAGTCAAAGTGGGGGACAATGGTTGCTTGAAGGACTGAATGCAAGTCATGGTCGGTCAGTAAATGTTTGAGATGCTTGATCATTTTAAGCTTGAAGTAAATGCTCCAAGTAAGATTTTGTATGGGTGCTGAGAAAGTGAGGCATTGATCCAGTGTGACTCCAAGGTATTGTATATCTTATTTCACTTGGATTTGAGTGCCATCAATAGCTATGGAAGATGGTGGTTTGAAGCCAAAGTCTGTTGTGATGAACATGGCCTCTGTCTTCTGGAGGTCTGTGTTCAAATTGTGTATTTTGAGCCAGCTGCAGACAGCGGAGAAGCAGGTTGTTATGGATGTCTGGATATGATGTGTTGATAGATGTGTATATCATTACATCATCGGCGCAGATATGGTATAGGATATTGCAAGTCTTTATTACAGAGCATACTGGTTGTAAGAAGATGTTAAATAGTAATGATGAGAGGGTTGAGCCTTGTGGGATTCCTTGAGATTGGGGTGGTATTTCTTTGGTCTATTGGAGATTTGTATGATATACGGTGGAATTTGTATGGCCTATTGGGGCTATTTTCTTTTGTGCCTTAGTGCTGCGTGGCACCCCAACATCTTATCCTTATACTTTGTGTATAAATTTGTAAGACAGGACAACTTTTAAGTAAAAATCAATCTAATTTATTGAACTAGAATACACAGGTCTGCAGCAAATTTAAATCTAATACCATACTGTTATCCTGTGAGGCAGAAAATGACATCACTCGATACAGAACTCCAGTTACTGTCTGCCCACTTTACATTCTACAAACCACTATTTTATACATTCACACCACAGTTTTTTCTCTTTAACCCATTTGTACCTTTTCCCTTATATGGTTATTCCTTACATCAGCCTTGGAAATACATTCCTTTCTTTTTCTCTTGTTGTATGGTTCTTTGCAGGGTCTTATCTCTATGTCTCACCTCCTTTAACCTCAGCCAATTCCTGTCTTTTTCTGGTTTATATGTAGTCATAGTTAAAGCATTCTGTCTGCAGATCATCTTGTCAGCAGTTTAAAAGGTAAATAATATACACACACAGAGATACAGAGACACTGGGGTATGTTTACTAAACCGTCTTAATGTGCGCCCGGCGAGGTTATCACGCAATAAGGTACCTTATCGCGCAATAATGGTGCTTTATCGGGTGCACAGGTACCTTAGCGTGCGATAATGCATGCAGCGGCGCAAATGAGCGCTGAGGGTGGAGAAAGGCTCCCGGAGGGTGGAGGAAGGTTCCCTAGGAGTGGAGATAGAGGGTCAAGGGGAGGAGAGTGGGAGGGGAGAGGCTCCCTGCACACTAACGCTGTGAAATCCGAGGCTGAAAACTAACGCCAGTGAAACCCTGGCATTAGAGCTGATTTAAAGGGAAAAGAAACAATTTCCGTCAGCAATGTACAGCAAGACCAGGGAAACCTGCAAAAAGTGATAAGTATGATACATGTGCA
The DNA here is from genome assembly GCA_033557465.1 of Ichthyophis bannanicus. Lineage (NCBI taxonomy): Eukaryota > Metazoa > Chordata > Amphibia > Gymnophiona > Ichthyophiidae > Ichthyophis > Ichthyophis bannanicus. The sequence continues at coordinate 68,138,516 of CM066031.1, forward strand.
CGGAACAAAAGGGCAAATAAATATTGAAAATGACCCCAACAAAATGTAAAAAAAACATAACCAAGCTGGGCAATAGTGATATTAATGGGAAACATCAAAAAACACTCCCGAGAAAGCTGCAAAAAAAAGATATGAATTTTGGAAGGGTCTACGCTCCGTCCCCATACAAGGTGAATGATCCCACAGTCAAATAGCGCTGATCAGGGTTTCCCTCTCCATTGGACAGGTTTCCTATGGCATGCACATGTTCCGCAACAGCAGGGCGGACATATCGGAATGGGCAACTGGACAGATGCTGGAAAAGGGGACACAGAGGGCTGCAGGCGGCACATGCTGTGGTGCAGCTGGGCCACAGTGCAGACAAGGGTGATGCCTAGGTGGCCCATAAGAATGCTGAAACTGTACAGCAGCCAGACAGCAACTGATGAGGGCCCAACATGGGCACGAGTGTGATTCCCACAGTGTCACAGGGGATAGTACCCAGCAGGTACCCCCGAGGGCACAGAACATTGGCAGGCGGTGCTGGGGGGACGCGTGGATAGCTATGCAGGCACCACTACCCCAGAACCCTCACCATAGGCAGCTGCCTACCTGCACACTGGATGGCCTGAGATGGTGCACCACCAGCACCACCAGCAGAAGGGCATGTCAGCATGGTGGCAGAGGGGTACTGGTGGTGGAGGGGGCAGTGGCAGCTGCCCACAGCAGACCATGGCCTAGCCCTGTGTAGGTGGGTGCCGTGCACTGCAACAGACAGACCCTGTCTGACGAACAGTCATGGAATTCCCAGGGAATGCACCATTTCTGTGGCAGCACAGTGGTGCAGTGCACCCAGCCAGTGTGTTCAGGAGCAGAAGGTCACAGGTTCAAGACCCAGCTGTGGCTCCTGCCAAATCAGTCCCCATATTTTACCCACTACTAAAACGTGGTAATATAGACAGAACCGTTAGTGCAGATAATGTAAACATGCCCAAAACACCTACATTTTACCCTACAGAGCACAGACACCATAAACATGCGCATTACCTAGAGCAGAGTCTCCCAAAAGCAGTCCTGGAGGGCCAAACACCATTCAGGTTCCATGCTGCCTCTAATAAATATGACTGTGCTGCATTTCTATGCACCGCCCCCATGGTATGCAGATGTATCTCATGCATATTCATTAAGGACAGCATGAAAACCCGAACAGTGTTTGGCCCACCAGGACCAGAGTTGGGAACCTCTGCCCTAGAGCAGCAGCCAACAGGGGCAGACACACCCCTGTGTGGGGGTGGAGTAGCCTAGTGGTTGGGGCAAGGTACTTCAGGCCGGAAGGTCGGGGGTTCAAATCCCACTAGATGGCAGCAACCTTGGGCCGGAAGGACTGGGGTTTCTAGTCCCACAGATGCTCCTTGTGGTCTTGGGCAAGCCACTTAACCCTCCATTGCCCATGTTCCCTGTAAGTATTAGTGTATGTGTCTCATATCCCTGTGTGTTAAATGTATCCCCCAATTGTGCTGTGACCGCTTTGATTGAAGGATAAGGCGGTATACAAAAACTGTCTAAATAAATAAAACACCCGCACCCACAGGCTGCATTATCCAAAGCCACCTGGAGAGGCAGGATACTGGGCCCTGTGTGCACCTCCTTATAGTAGCACTTGCATACCTTAGCAATGCCACCCTAAACCTGAGGATACAGTACACATTTATCAAAAGGTTGCTATGATTAATGGCAGATAGCAATTCCTAACTTAAGCACAATTTTCTGATTGAGCTGCATCATAGCAACCTTTCTGATGTCTGTGGAGTGTGCTACAGGTCTTGTGTCTGACAGTGTTTACCACCCTGGGAACTGACTCCAACAGTATTGCGTACCATAGCCATGCCTGCACTGTGCCCAGGACTGGTGCGGTGGCCAGGGCTGCCAAACACCTCTATAGTTGCACAATGCTGGCATAGGTGTGGGGAGTGTGTGTCTGTCTATCCAGTATGTGGTGGCTGCCAACACCCTCCTCAGCCCACACTGCTAGCACTGTTGCCAGTATTGGCCTGCCAATGTGCATAATGAAGAGCAAGGTACCATGGGAATAGCCTGGACAGGGTGGCCTGGGCTGGATGTATCAGCACAGGGCATAGGGCAATGGCTCGGACATTGTAATGGCCGGCCACAACCTGCACCGACAGGGTGGCCACAGCATGTCCTGCTGGGAGGTCACTTTTACTCTGACTGAGTAGTGACCACGGCATGGCTAGGCTCCCCCATAGTGCTATATTGTATTTTTCTTAAGTGAAATATATGGGTTTTCTCTGGGGCCTAATCACTGACTTATCTGCTTGGTGGGTGTGCTTGCATCCCCTCCAGAACCATGCACTGTGGACTAACTAGAAGACTGTCTGCAGGTATATGTGTATGGCTGGAACACCTTGCAGGCTGCTTTGGCTGGTGACTCACTGTGCCTGCTGCTGGGGAGTGTCAGATGGTGTTGGGGGGCAGCTGAGCATTTCCAGGCCTACTGTTGTTCTGCTATTGCCTTAGGGATGTGTACAGCTCTGCATTGGCTGTCTTGTAGGGTGTCTGCTCCCCAGCAAGACTGGAGTTGGTTATTCCCTCTACTGCCACCATTGCAGGGTCGTAGAATGTGGATCTGCTGGTGGGGGAATCCTGTCTCCCACCCTGAGCCACAGAGAGTGGGTTGGGTGGTGGTACATAATCTGCCTATGGGTTTAAACACCACCCTTCACTTACATCATGTTACCATGGCACTAACACATAATATGCACTATTTTGGGTGCATCATAGCCCATAAGGGCTAGACCTGATTAACAACTACAGATGGACACTAATGTTTCCTAGGTGGGTCTACAGGAACTACCTATCACACACACTGGCACAGATGGGTACCTGCAATATGGCCTCTTTCAGTTATGGAAGGTGCTGCGGACCTGGTGCTGGCCGCCCCACCTCACCATCAGGGTGAGCACCATACCCACACAATGTGACAGGCTGTAGCTACTCTGTGCCACTAACACACACCGTTGGCACCCCCTACCAGGCTGAGGTGCTGTGACCCTACCAGGCTGAGGTGCTGTGGGGTGCATACCCCATCTTGTGATCATCTGTAGACTGCTGATTTGCATGTGCAGTGCATCATGGGTACGGGTGGGTTAACCCTATCCTGGTAACCACAGCAGACTGGTTGTGTGGTGATGTACAGTCCTTCTATAGGCCACTAGGGGTTGGTTAGCAGCTGTAGCCCACTGGTTACTTCACTGCCTATAGAGCCAGAGGTCATGGGTTCAAAACCCCAATGGGGTTATTTGATAGGGCTGTCTGAGGCATTGTCTATTTTTTAATGTACATTAGTGCTGCCAGCAAAAACACCCTCAGAGTACTGTAACCTTAAGGTGCCTCATAGGGCGCCCCAAAAGGCACCTTATAGGGCGCCCTATAAGGCACCTTATAAGCTGCCTTATAAGGTGATCTATAGGGGACATTATAGGGTGTCTTGGCGGACAGTGCACTTTATAATGTGCCCTATGGAGTGCCTTATAGGGTGCCTTATGCGGTACCTTAGGTTATGCCACTGTGAGGGTGTGTTTGCTGGCAGCACTAATTAAAATAAAAATAAAATGCCTCAGAAAGCAATACTTAACCGTAAAAGGTAATGCCTCAGCAAACCTTATTCATTAGGCACACTGGGGGATTGAACTCATGACCCCTGTACTATCAGTCAGCGTATTAACCATTGTATTACACCTCTACTGCTATGTTTGCAGGTCAGTGCGCCTACTTAAGATTAACGTGCATTGACACACGCTGCTCCCTTTATCGGGCGATAAAGTGCGCAGCACACATTATCGCGCGATAACGCGCGCTTGCTACGTTTAGACCGGAACGCCCACTCCTTTTATGGCATCCTGCACACTAACGCCGGGCGCAGGTTAAGATGGTTTAGTAAATATGCCCCACTGTTTTCATTCACTCATTTCAAGATGGAGTTTTCAGAGAGGATTCTGGGAAAGCAGACAGAGATTCATTCAGCACTCTCATCTTCTCAGGTCTATTCTTACTTGCAGTTTGTGGCCTGTCATGTAGGACTTGAACCATCTGAGGAGTTTGGCTGCTCATCCAAGAGTTTGTAGGCGCTGAATTATGAGGTCGTGTGGAATGGAGTCAAATGTTGCTTTTATGTCTAGAATGATGAGTATGAAGCCAGATTTGTTTTTTTTGGTGCCCTTGATTAATTTGAGCAGCAATAAAATTGCCTGTTTGTGCATTCTGCAACAGTTTTCTCTGCATAAACTATGAATATCTGTAGAAAGTCAATGCAGAAGATGAATAAGAGCAGATATGGATTTATTTATTTATTTATTTACAGTCTCTTCTATACCGCGCTATTCAGCATCAGCGCGGTTTACAATGAACAAGAATTACACATTTCCCAGGGTACTTTGTGTTTACAGTGAACAGGTGTTAAAAACTTGAATAACTGGGGTAACTATTTACATTTACAACATGTTAGGATTCACTTCCTTGGTCTTAGTCATGGGTGTTTTGCATGGTTTGTGAGGTTGGTGTCATAGCTGCATTGTTTACAGGGTAATACTGGAGGAAGAGGTGGTGTTTCAAGGCCTTTCTGAACTGGAGTAGGTCTGGTATTGTTCGGATGTCGTGAGGGAGGCTATTCCAGCATCTAGGCGCACAGAATTTGAAAGCCCTGCCCGCTGTTGACTAGGTGCATTGTGTAATTGATCTTGGAACTACCAGGGTATTGAGTGCTACCGACCGTCTGGCTCTGTTGGAGGGTGTAGTCTGGATGAACTCTGTTAGTGATGAGGATGAGAGTCCGTTGATAGCCTTGAAGGTCAGCAGTAAGATTTTGTATGTGAGTCTACCTTGTATCAGGAGCCAGTGGAGGTGTTTTAGGATGGGTGAGACATGGTCTCTCCTGGACGCTCCATGTAGGACTCTTGCTGCGGCATTAATTGCCAGTTGCAGAGGATGCAAGGTGGACTGAGGGAGACCATGCAAGACTGAGTTTGCATAATTGAAGTGTGATATGACCAGTGCCTGATAGATTGTCCTGAAATCGTCTGGTTCCAGCAGGGATCGTAGGTGTCTGAGGGATCGGATCTTATGGTAAACCGCCCTCACCATGTTTCCTATGTGCACCTTCATATCCAAGCATTGGTCCAAGGTGATGCCAAGGTATCTGATGGTAGGTTTGGTCTGGAGGTCTGCTCCCTCTACTTTTAGGAAGGGCGGTGTGGAGAAGTCTCGATTCCTTGTAATGAATAGCACCTCAGTTTTCTTGTGTTGTATCCTGAGATTCTGGGTTTGCAGCCAATTGGATACTGCATTAATGCAGTTTGTTAGTGGGGAGAGCTCAGGGTTCTCTGTTGAAAAAGGCATGTAGAGCAGCATGTAATCTGCGTATATCAGGCAGTTGACACTGAAGGACCGGATGAGGTTGCAGATAGGTTGCATGTATATATTAAACATCAGAGCGGAAAGGGAAGATCCCTGCGGGATACCTTGCTTTTGGTGGAACGGATCTGATGATGTATCCCTGGATCGTACCTGCTGCCATCTATCAGAAAGGTAGGACTTGCACCATTCAAGCGCTTTGTTGGTGATTCCCTTCTCCTTGAGACGTACCAGGAGTTGCTCATGGCTCACGGAGTCGAATGCCACTGCGATGTCCAGGAAGACCAGGACGAATCCTTGGCGAATGTTGTCAATGCCTGCTATTATGTTGTTGAAGAGTGTGGTAAGAAGTGTTTTGACTCCATGGGCTTCTCTAAAGCCGTGTTGGCATGGGCCCAGCGGTGTGGAGGTTTCTATGTGATCTTGTATTTGCATTTGTACTTCCTTTTCCATTATTTTTGCCAGCAATAGTATGCTAGATATCGGTCTGTATGATTCTGACTTATGGGGGTCGAGTTTATTGTTTTTTAGTAGAGGTCTTATGGATGTGCGCTTGAGGTATGGTGGGAATGCTTCTGTTGTGAATGATTGTTCCATGAGTCTGGTTATAAAGGAACTGAGGTTGGTCCATAGATCTTTGATCCAGAATGCAGGGCACGGGTCAGTTTGAGCAGTGGTCGTATTGATGGCAGCAATGGTGTCCTCGATGCGTTTTTTGGGTGGTGTTAAGAAGATGATGAGAGGTGATTGATAACTTGGTTCAAGGGTAGTGCTGGGTATTTGGATGTGGTTGGTCTGACAGAGCTTGGATTGCAGATAGTCGGCGAATATTTGAGGGTGGATTTCGGATGTGTGCTCTGATGCAGGTTCCTTTGTCAATCGCTTGACGAGGGCAAACAGGTCGTGAGGTTTGTTCAATGATCTTTTTAGAGTGTCAGTGTGGAATCGTCTCATGCTCTCACTCACTGCGGCGCGATGTGCTGCCAGGTGTGAGTTATATGCACTTTGATCTTCAGCTGAGCGTGAATGGCGCCAGCGCCTCTCCAGTTTCCTTAAGGCTTTCAGCTCGGCAGAATACCAGGTTGCGGCGGGTCGCTTCCCTTGGGGTTTGTCGGGTGGTGGACGTATGGCGATTGAGCTAAGGGTTTTATTCCATTCGGCGACCAGATCCTCTGAGTCGTGTGCAGGCGAGGTGATTAGTGGGAGTGTTGTGCTCAGAATTAGGTCTTTGTTGAAGGTCTGGAACCTTTGTGGTGGAGCATTGGGATGGCTGCTCGCTCTTCTTTCTTCCATCTGGCTACAGCTGGGTACAGATGGCTACAGATGGATGCCACTCTATCAACTATGAGCCACTGAACATAGTTAGGAAAACTACCCAAAGGGTCGCTGTGAGTGGACACTGACTCGACAGCACTTAACAACAACAAACTTGAGGATTATGTGCAAGCCCCTGGAAACATCTGGTTCTGGGCAGGGTGGAAGAGAGCCAGGGCTGGAGCTGGTGCTGTGGAGGGGGGCAGGAGAACGGCTGCAAGGCTTCTGGCTAGGTTCTGGCTTTTTCTAAACACTTGCTTGGAAGGTCTGTCTGCCTGCAATTTCTGCCACTTATCCTTTTATTTCTTCTGACTTCTGTTCTCCTCTCCATCTCTCTCTTTTCTGGCTCCTCATCACTTTCTCATCCTACTCCTCATACTCCCTAATTGTCTCCCATCCTACTAACACCATCAAGCCCCTCCCCCTCATCTCCCCTTTACCATCCTAACTCACCCCCATCTTGTCATCTACCCTATCATCAGCTCTTGTGTTTTACCACTTTTTCCCTCTATTTCAGCCATCTCCTCTCTCTCGCTAAAACAACCTCACCCTCATTACCACCAGGCTGTCTCCTCTCTGTCCTGCACTCTTCTACTCCTTCTCCTTCTCTCTTCCAGAGATATCCCCAACCCTGGGACCCCTAGACCTTTGTCACACTTCTTGAACAGATCATCACACGACATCTCAATTCTTATTCATATCCCTCTCCTCTCCCCCATCTCTCTCCCTTTCTCATGTGCCTTTTGGAATGCACAGTCCATCTCATATAAACTTGCCTTCACTCATGATCTGTTTATCTCTAATGCTCTCTATCTCCTTGCTCTAACTTAGACCTCGCTCCTCAGAAGACAGGACTTTATTTGCTGTTCTCTGTCATGGCGGATAGCAATTCTTCCACACGCCTCATCCATTAGCCGTGGAGGTGGTGTTGGGCTTCTACTTTCTCCTTCCTGACAATTTGAACCCCTCCTGCTGCCTCAATCTCACTCCTTTCTCTCTGAAGTCCACTCCATTCAGCTTTTTACACCACTTCCTCTCCGATTAGCTGTTATTTATCGATCCCCTGACAGGTCCACCTCTACCTTTGTCTCTGACTTTGATTCATGACTTTCCTTCTTTCTGGATTCATCTTCTCCCTCCCTTACTCTCGGGGATTTTAACATTCATGTTGATCACCCCTCTGATCCTTATGCTTTAAAGCTCCTTTCCCTTACCTCATCATTCAACCTCCAGCTTTGCTGTACTGCCCCCACTCCTCAGCAAGTTCACTGCCTTGACCTTGTATTCTTCTCTAATTGCTTACCATCAAACCTCTGTATCTCACTTCTTCCCTTATCAGACCATCACCTGTTAAGCTTCACTCTTCATCACCTGCCACCTCAACCTCACCCTGTCTCCTCCAACCTCTTTAGAGATCTGCATGCTATTGACCCGTTGGATCTCTCCTCCATGGTCTCATCGCCTCTTTCCTCCACTATGTCATCTGAGTCTGTTAATGAGGCAATAGCTTCTTATAACACTGAACTCTCGTCTACTCTGAATGCTCTTGCTCCACCCATGCCAAGTCCTGTGAAGAATACTATACCCTACCCTTGGCTGTCTTCCTCTACCCGCTACCTACGTTATTGTGCCCACTCAGCTGAGTAGGCTTGGCTGAAATTCCGCACCCTTGTGGACTTTCTAAACTTCAAATTCAGGTTTGTCTTTTGCAGTCAGCCATAGCACTCACCAAACAAGGTTATTATGTCCATCTGACTAATTCTCTTGCCTCTGACCCTCGCCGACTCTTTACAACTCTCAACTCTCTCCTGAAGGTGCCTCCACCTCTGACACCTCCTTCCCTTTCTGCACAACCCCTGGCTGACTACTTCCAAAATCCACAGGATCACACTCCAATTCCCCAGGAGGTCAGCTACTTCCCCTACTCCCCTTCTTCACTCTCAACTTTCGCCCCTACCTCTGCTACCCTTTCTTCCTTTTCTATGACTTCTGAGGAGGAAAACACTCTCCTCCTTTCCTCATCCAAACTCACTACCTGCTCCTCTTCCCACCCATCTCCATAGCTCCATCTCCTCCACTATAGTCCCTTCCATCTCTCATATTCTCAACCTATCCATCTCCAGTGCAACTTTCTCTGTAGCTTTCAAGTATGCTGTGGTCATTCCTCTCTTCAAAATACCCTCACTAGACCAACCTGTCATTCTATGGACCCATTTCCCTCCTTCCCTTCATTTCTAAGCTGCTTGAATGTGCAGTTCACTATCATCAATTTTCTCTCAAGCCCTTCTGGATCCTCTACAATCTGGCTTTCATCCTTTATTGCATATTCTACTGAAACGGCTGTTGACAAAGTCTCCAGTGACCTGTTCCTGGCAAAATCCAAGGGCCTTTACTCAGTCCTCATCCTTCTTGACCTTTCTGCTGCTTTTGAAACTATTGACCACAATCTTCTCCTTGATACCTTGTCTTCGCTTGCTTTTAAGGGCTCTGTGCTATCTTGGTTCTCTTCTTATTTCTCCCATCGTTCTTTCAGTGTTTGTTCTGGTGGATCCCTTGTAAAATCAGATTGCAGTAATCCAAGAGTGAGGTGATAATGGCTTTGCATACTGTCCTGAAGTGGTTGTGATCCAGTAGCAGATGGAGGTTGTAAAGGATCTTCATTTTGTAGTTTGCAGTGGTTGTCATTTTCTTAATGTGCACTTGCAGATTCAGTCACTAGTCTAATGTGACTCCAAGGTATTTCACTTCTTGTAATTGATCTTGAAAGTTTCGGGGTTGAGTAGGATATCTCTCTGGTGATGATCAGGACCTTGGTCTTGTCACAGTGCATTATTAGGCTAAAGTCTTTTAACCCACCTACGACTGCCTTGCGGAATGATTTCATCGGTGAATATTCTGAGTTCTTGGTGTTGAACAGGGCATACATATAGCATTAGGTCATTGGTGTATAAGTGGTAATTTATGTTGTGTCTTGAGTTTGCAAATTGGTTGTACGTACAGGGAGGAACCTTGGGGTATGTTACTTATTTATTTATTTTATTTATTTATTTAACAGCTTTTATTTATTTATTTATTTATTTTATTTAACAACTTTTATATACCGCACTATTTACAGTCAGCGCGGTTTACATAGAACAATGAAACATCAGATAAGATACATATTATCCGTATTATTTTTACATAGAACAGGAACAAAAAACTTGGGTAACCAGGGTAATTATTTACAAAGAAAACTAAACACTGACTAATTACATATGAACAGAATATAGCCTGAAAAGAATCTTGTTAGTATGAGAGAGGGGTATGAAGAATTACTGAGTTAGCAGAGGTTACGTGTTAAGAGCGTGATTGGTGCTGTTTGAGTGAGCTTGTGTTATTATGTTTTCTGGGAAATATTTGATGAAAAGGTGATGCTTCAAGGCCTTTTTAAACTGGGATAGATCAGCAATGGCCCTAATGTGTGGTGGGAGGGTGTTCCACAGTTTTGGAGCGCATAAACTGAAGGAACGGTTTTTACAGTTGCGGAAATGCATCTTAAAGACTCTTTTGGAACTTTTAGCAAGTTTAATTCCGTGGTTCTTCTAAGCCTGTTGGAAGGGATTGGTTGGATCAACTCCGATAGTGAGGGGGGAGCAAGTCCTTTGTGAGCTTTGAAGGCTAGTAGCAGAGTTTTGAATGTAATTCTAGCTTGGATAGGCAGCCAGTGTAATTGTTTCAGGAGAGGTGCTACATGTTCTCTTTTTGGTGCCCCGAAAAGCACTCTTGCTGCACTGTTTAATGCTAGTTGAAGCGGGATAAGAGTAGATTGGGGGAGACCCTGTAAAATACAGTTTGCGAAGTCAAAGTGTGGGATAATTAGAGCTTGGTAGACTGTGCGGAAATCATCTGGATCAATCAGTTGGCGGAGGTGTCTTGGGGAGCGAATTTTAAAATAAATTGCCCTTACAGTGTTGGCTATGTGGATCTTCATATCTAGATTCTGATCAAGTGTAACTCCAAGGTAACGGATATGAGATTTTACTTGCAGCTTGGCATCTTGAACTTCAAGGAATGTGGGTGGTGTGAACTTAGAGTCCCTTGAGATAAAAAGAACCTCTGTTTTTTTGTTCTGGATTCTTTTATATACTGCGCTCTTTATTATCAGTGCGGTTTACAATTAACAATTCTTGCTCAATTCAGTCAAAACTGTCTTGTGCTTACATTTTAACAGGATATGTAACTTGGAGCATTAACTGGGTAAACTATTTACACATTAGACAAAAACATGGTATTCCATCATTGATCTAATATATACACCACAGATTGGTATTGTTGCACATACCGATGGATAGTTCTGCTATTAAGTTTGTCCTAATTTGTTTGTGAAGTGTCAGGCGCTGCTTGAAAGGATTGGGGTGAGTTAAGTGGGGAGGAGTTGTTTGGTTGTGAGAAGTATAGGAGGAATAGGTGATGCTTGATTGCTTTCCTGAATTGTGTGATCGATCTTATTTTTGGTGGGAGGTTGTTCCAGCACTTTGGGGCATAGAAAGTGAATGCTCTATTCCTAGTTGTTTGAGTACATTTTATGGATTCCTTGGGGATAATCAGCGTGTTGTCTGCTACTGTCCTTCTCAACCTGTTGTTGGGGGTGGGGGTGAGGAGGTCCGTGAGTGACGAGGGGGATAATTTATTGATGATCTTGAAGGTGAGGAGTAGAGCCTTGTATGTGATCCTGTAGATTATCAGTAGCCAGTGAAGTTCCTTGAGGATGGGGGTGATGTGGTCTCTTCTGGATAGTCCACAGAGAACGCGGGCAGCTGCGTTCATTGCAAGTTCATCGCAAGTGGATTGAGGGTATTCTTGGGGAGTCCATGTAGAATGACATTTACATAGTCAAAGTGTGGAGTTACCAGCGCCTGGAATATGGATCGGAAATCATCAGGGGGTAACATGGGTCTTAGGTGCCTTAGGGGTATGTTTACTAAAGTGCGTTAGTGCAATTCGCGTTAGGAGCTGCGGTAGAGACAGAAACCCCAAATAAGGACATCGTTACCACTAACGCGCGTTCCAAAAACTAACGAGCGTTACAGGGCGCCGTGGCACGTTACCGCGCATTAATCTTAAACAGGCGTACAGACACAAATCACAGAAACAGAGCTGTAGCACAATGGTTACTTCACTGACCACTGTTATAGGCAGCATGGGTTCGAGTCCCCAGTGTGCCTAACACAGAAGGTTGGCCCAGACATCACCCTGTATATTACATAGGAAATGAGGAGGCATGTTTTTCTTTACGTTCAGTAGTGTTGTCAGAAACACACCCGCACAGTGTGCGTAGCCACGTGCGTATAATCGTGCGTGGGTACGTGTGTTTTTACCAGCATGGGCACTTTATATTACAGACTCTTTAGGGTGTCTTGCACCTATGAATTATACTAACAGATGTAAGTGTGATGGCCTATGGTTTATCAGAGCCTGTGAGCAGGTGCTGGACCTTCACAGGGTTGGATTGTGACAGTCACACCCATGATTTATTTATTTATTTATTTATTTATTTAAAGTCTCTTTTATACCGCGCTATTCAGCATCAGCGCGGTTTACAATAAACAGTGAACATACACATTTCCAATAGTACTTTGTGTTTACATATGAACAGGATAATCAACTTGGCTAACAGGGTAACTATGTACAACCATAAAATATACAATATATACAATTTGTAGGCTGATCATGTGTTTGTGTGGTTTTAGACAGTAGTGATTTGGGTGGATTCGGCAAATGGTGCTGAGTTTCTATTAGGTTCAGGGTAATGTATGAGGAAGAGGTAGTGTTTCACGGCCTTCCTGAATTGGAATATGTCTGGGATTGATCTGATGTTGTGAGGAAGGTTATTCCAGATCACCGGTGCATAAAGATTGAAAGTCCTGCTAGATGTTGACTTGGAGCATTTAGTTATAGATCTTGGGACTATCAAGGTGTTTTGAGCTACTGACCTTCTGTCTCTGTTGTGGGGTGTCATCTGGATTAGCTCAGTTAGTGAGGTTGACGAGAGACCTTTGGTGGCTTTAAAGGTGAGCAGCAAGGTCTTGAATGTAATTCTACCTTGAATCGGGAGCCAGTGGATTGTGTTTCATTATAGGTGTGGACATGGTCTTTTCTGGATGCTCCGTGCAGTACTCTTGCTGCGGTGTTCATTGCCATTTGCAGTGGGTTTAGGGTGTTTTGGGGGAGACCTTGAAGTATTGCATTTGCATAATCGAAATGCGGGATAATTAGTGCTTGATAGATAGTCCTGAAATCATCAGGCTCCAGCAGAGATCTTAGGTATCTAAGGGATCTAATTTTATGATATACTGCCCTTACAGTATTACTTATATGAGCTTGCATATTTAGGTTCTGGTCTAGTGTGACCGAGGTATCTGATCGCGGATTTGGTCTGGAGGTCTGCTTCCTTCACTTTCAGTACTGTTGGGGCATTGAAGTTACGGTTTCTTGTAATGAACATCACCTCCGTCTTCTTGTGTTGAATCCGGAGGTTTGGGATTGTAGCCAATTGGATATTTCGTTTATGCAGCATGTTATTGGTTCGAGGTCTGGGTTATCTGTTGTAAAAGGCGTGTATAATAGCACATCATCTGCGTATATCATGCAGTTAATGTTGAAAGACCGGATCAGGTTGCAGAGAGGTTGCATGTATATATTGAATAGTAAGGCGGAGAGATGGAGGATCCTTGTGGGACACCTTGGCTTTGGTGGAATGGTTCTGATGATGTGTTTCTGGATCTCACCTGCTGCCATCTGTCCGAGAGGTAGGACCTGCACCACTCGAGTGCTTTACCGGAGATTCCTTTTTCTTTGAGGCGTTCTAGGAGGCACTCATGGCTAACGGAATCAAATGCTGCCGCGATGTCAAGGAAGACAAGGACAAAGCCTTGGCGGGTATTGTCGATGCCTGATATTATGTGGCTGAAGAGTGTGGTGAGAAGGGTCTCGACCCCGTGAGATTCTCTAAATCCATGCTGGCATGGATCCAGTGGTGCATTGGAATCAATGTGATCTTGTATTTGTCTCTGAACATCTTTTCCATTATTTTTGCAAGCAATGGTATGCTTGCTATGGGTCTGTAGGATTCTGGTTTCTGTTGGTCGAGTTTGTTGTTTTTTAGTAGAGGTCTTATTGAAGTTTGTTTGAGGGTGCGTGAAATCACCTGTTGTGAACGATTGTTGAATAAGTCTGGATATGATTGGACTGAGGTCAGTCCGGAGTTCCTTGACCCAGAAAGCTGGGCATGGATCAGATTGCGCTGTGGACGTATTGATGGCTGCTATGGTGTCTTCGATGCATCGTTTGGATGGAGTTGAGAAGGTAGTGAGTGGTGTTTGATTGTAGGGCTGAAGGATGATGCTGGACGTTGGGTTGTTGTTCATCTGACAAAGTTTAGTTTGTAGATAATCCGCATATGTTTGAGGATGGATTCCATTTGTTTGTTCTGATGCAGGTTCTGTTGTAAGTTGCTTAACGAGGGCAAACAGGTCACGAGGTTTGTTGAGGGATCTTTTTAAAGTGTCGGCGTGGTAACGTCTCATGGTTTCAGTCACTGCGGTACGGTGCGCTGTGAGTTGTAAATTGTATGCCTTTTGGTCTGCTTCTGAGCGTGAGCGGCGCCAGCGTCTCTCAAGTTTTCTTAGTGTCGCAAGTGAGGCTTTCAACTCAGTAGAGTACCATGCTGCTGTGTGTCGTTTCGCTTGAGGTTTGTTTTTTGCTGGGCGAACAGCTAATGAACTGAATATTTCGTTCCAATTGGAGACTAGTTCATCAGGGTTGTGCGCTGGTGAGTTCATTAGTGGGAATGCTGATTTCAGGATTAGGTCTTTGTTGAATGGTTGGATCTTCTCGCGGATTGTTGGACTGACCGATTGCTGTGCTTTCATCTTTTTGGACATGGCTTGGCTGGGGATTTGGAATAGGATAATGAGTGATCTGACCATGGGACAGCGGTGATTGATATATCAGGGATGGTTGTTTCTCTGGAGGTTGGGTCTGTTGTGAATATTAGATCTAGCATGCCTCCTTTTATATGGGTAGGTTCCTTGATTAATTGGCTATATCCTAGATCTTTCATGGCTTCGAGGAACGCCTTTGAGTGAGAGTCTTGCAGGGAGGGGAGGTTGAAGTCTCCTAGTACCCAGCTTGTTGTATGTGGGCTCTGGGAGTTTGCGGCTGCATCTATTATTGTTGTTAGTGCATCTGCATCAGATGATGGTGCTCTGTAGAGTAGATAGATGTAGGAACACTTGTTCTCTATCGAGATTGTGTCTAGGAGTGGTGAGCTGGTTGCATCTTTTATGTTGAATTGAAGATCAGATCTGGTGATGGCGAGGACGCCGCCTCCTCTTTTGGCTGCTCTATGACATGTATGGATAGAGAAGTTAGCAGGCAGGAGCTGATTGAGTATCACGTTGTCATCACAGGAAAGCCATGTCTCGGTGATCAGTAGTAGGTCAAGGTTATGTAGTGATATCATATCTGAAATTACCGGCCATTTTTTACGTACAGATCTTGCATTTACAAGGGCACATTTCATGTTTCCGAGGGAGGGGGTTCTCTTTTTGTTTTCTTCTTCTGTGTGCTGTATGGATACCTGCAGGAGGTGGGTGGTGAATTTGGGAGGTTTCCTGTGATTGATAGAATGGGGTATCTGGCCATCTCTTTCTATAACTGTGGATAGTTGGTATGTGGTTGTTGTTAGTGTATAGGCAAGTGACATTGCTTAAGCCTGTAGCAAGGAGGTAGAGGGCAATCGAGATGATGCAGGGTAGGGCCATTTTGTGTGCTTTGTTGCGGTGTAGATCTGGGCTGGGAGGTTGGTTGGTGGTGGTGGGTAGGTATGTTGTCTGGTTGTGATAGATGCTCTATCTTTGGTTCAGTCGTAGGAGGGCTGCAGTTTGTGGTGGGCTCTCGATCTATCGGGAAATACTGGAGCTTATATATTACATTTTAAATCATAGGATAAAGATACGTCCCGGATTTAAGTTGCTTGTACACAGTCTGTTAGTGATGGTTACCGTGGTTGCTGATGGCAGATAAAGGCTGGTAAACTTAGATAACTGCAAATTACACAGGTTATTGAGCCAAAGTTAACTGGGACTGGCTGGTTACATAGATTAAA
This sequence comes from Ichthyophis bannanicus, assembly GCA_033557465.1. Classification (NCBI taxonomy): domain Eukaryota; kingdom Metazoa; phylum Chordata; class Amphibia; order Gymnophiona; family Ichthyophiidae; genus Ichthyophis; species Ichthyophis bannanicus. Next base: position 68,154,387 of record CM066031.1, read on the forward strand.
CAACCTACTTAGAGGTAATTGTAATAGGAGGTTAACTGTAAAATCTGTAAGGATAAGAGTAGTAGAAGGTTACACAGGTATCAATTATTTGATCTAACTAGGTCTAGTATGTTATATAGATATGCTACATAAATCATAAGACAAGTATAGATGATATGTAATCTGGCAGTATCAGGATATATGTATGAGAATATATATTCTTGGGGTTTACAGTAAAATGGTACCTCTGTTTTGGGTTGTCCAGTCCGCTGTTTCTAAGACAGCTACAGTGTAGGGTAGGTAATTTGCTTAGAGTGCATTGATTTTAACTTGCGTTTTCGCTGTCTGGTGTTCTGGGTTCGTTCCTTGCTGGTCTTCGGGTCTGGTGGTTGGAGAATGGCCTCCGTCACTGGCCTCCGCCTAAGGGCCACGCCAAAGGGCCCTCTGGCGAGGACTCAGGCGCGGGCCCGCCAGGCGCGGGCGCGCCCGATGGCTGCGAAGATTTAAATGAAGTTGCACAGCCCCGACTGGGCTGTGTGCAGCGGATGGCCCCTCCTGCCGCTGGTGACTCGATCCCCGGGAAGGGGAGAGTTGCTGGTGGTGGTGGGGGCCGAAGAGGAGCAGCGCCCGATGGCGCGAAGATTTAAATGAGTTGCACAGCCCCGACTGGGCTGTGTGCAGCGGATGGCCCCTCCTGCCGCTGGTGACTCGATCCCCGGGAAGGGGAGAGTTGCTGGTGGTGGTGTGGGGCCGAAGAGGAGCAGCGCCCGATGGCGCGAAGAGATTTAAATGAGTTGCACAGCCCCGACTGGGCTGTGTGCAGCGGATGGCCCTCCTGCCGCTGGTGACTCGATCCCCGGGAAGGGGAGAGTTGCTGGTGGTGGTGGGGGCCGAAGAGGAGCAGCGCCCGATGGCGCGAAGATTTAAATGAGTTGCACAGCCCCGACTGGGCTGTGTGCAGCGGATGGCCCCTCCTGCCCGCTGGTGACTCGATCCCCGGGAAGGGGAGAGTTGCTGGTGGTGGTGGGGGCCGAAGAGGAGCAGCGCCCGATGGCTCGAAGATTGAAATGAGATGCACAGCCCCGACAGGGCTGTGTGCAGCGGACGGCCCCTCCTGCCGCTGGTGACTCGATCCCCGGGAAGGGGAGAGTTGCTGGTGGTGGTGGGGGCCGAAGAGGAGCAGCGCCCGATGGCGCGAAGATTTAAATGAGTTGCACAGCCCCGACTGGGCTGTGTGCAGCGGATGGCCCCTCCTGCCGCTGGTGACTCGATCCCCGGGAAGGGGAGAGTTGCTGGTGGTGGTGGGGGCCGAAGAGAGGTATGCACTGCACATGCAAATCAGCTGTCCACAGATACACACCATGGGGAATGCACCCCCACAGCACCTCGGCCTGGTAGGGGGAAGTGACCATGTGCACCCCCACAGCACCTCGGCCTGGTAGGGGGTACTGACCGTGTGTTGTACTGGCACAGAGTAGCTACACACCGTCACATTGTGTGGGTACTGTGCTCACCCTGAGGGTGCAGTGAGGCACCCAGCACCAGATCCACAGCACCGTCCATGGCTGAAAGAGGCCATGGCAGAGGTCCAAAGCAGTGTTAATGTGTGAGATAGGTAGTTTCTGCAGAAACACCTTGGATATCTCTGTCTGCAAACAGGGTCCCCTATCAATAGATCCACATTCTACCTCCCTGCAAAGGTGGCAGTAGAGGGGAACATCAAACCCAGTCCTAGAGGAACAGACACCCCACAGGGCAGTCAATGCAGCTCTGTACACATCCATAACACAATAGCAAGCAGACATTAGGCCTGGATATGGTAAGCTGCACCCCACCACTATCTGATATTCTCCTGCAGCAAGCCATCAGCCACAGCACCCTGCAAGCCACTCCATCAAGACACATACCAGCTGCAAACAGTCTGCTAGTTAGTCAATATTGCATGCACCCAGTGGAGATGCATGCACCCAGAACTGGGATGTCAGCATACACAGCAAGCAGATAAATCAGTGACTGGGCCCCAAAAGGAAACACATATCTATGACATGAAAGAAATACCATATAGCACTATGGGGATGCCTAGCCATGCTGTGGTCACTGCACAGTCAGGGGTAAACACTATCAGAGACCAGACCTGCAGCACACACCGCAGACAGCAGAATGATTGTTATGGTGGGGCTCAATGAGCAAAATGTGCTTAACGTAGGAATTGATATCTGCCAGTTATCATAGGAAACATTCGATAGCTGTGTACCATATACCCAGGTGTAGGGTGGCATTGCTAAGGTATGCAAGTGCTAGTATTGGGAGATACAGGCAGAGCCCAATGTCCTGCCTCTCCAGGATGCATTGGCCAATGGGGCCTGTGTGTGTGTGTGTGGGTGTGTCTGCCCCTGTTGGCTGCTGCTTTACGGCAGAGTTTCCCAACTCTAGTCCTGGTGTTCCAAACACTGTTCGTGTTTTCATGCTGTCCCTCATAAGTATGCATGAGCTACATCTGCATACCATGGGGGTGGTGCATAGATATGCAGCACAGGCATCTTTATTAGAGGCAGCATGGAACCTGAATGGTGTGGGGCCCTCCAGGACTGCATTTGCGGGACTCTGCTCTGTGTAATGCGCCTGTTTATGGTGTCTGGGGTTGGTGTGGTAAAATATAGGCGTATTAACCATGCGTATGTTCTCTGCAATAAAGGAGTGTCTTTACTATCACTGTTTAGTGGTGGGTAAAACTATGGGGATTGGGTTGGCAGGAGTCCCAGCTGGGATTTGAACCTGTGACCCTCTGGTCTTACAGGCACTGGCTGTGTCCATTGCACCACACTGTGGCCACAGAGACAGTGCAGTCCCTGGAGATAGGAAAACTGGCCTGACGAGTCAGAAACCCTGCTCTGCACAATTGTACTGTGGGCTTATTTACCTTGCATGGAGGCAAAAGTGCACATAAACCTCAAAAAAGACCTCGAAAAAAGGGGCAAACACCCATAACCAAGCTGGGCAACAATGATATCATTGGGCAACATTAAAAAACACTTCCAGGAAAGCTCCAATAAAATCATTTCTTTTTTTTGGAGCTTTTCTGGGAGTGTTTTTTATTGTTGCACATTGCTATCACTGTTGCCCAGCAGAATTATAATTTTTACACTGTTTCTTGTGGGCATTTTAAAGTTTTATTTGACATTTTGTTCTGTGCACATGTATCACACTGCTCACGTTTTGTAGGTTTCCCCGGTTTTGCTGTACATTCCTGACGGAAATGGTTTCTCTTCCCTTTAATAAGCCTTTAACGACAGGTTTTCATTCGCGTTGGAATTGAGCTCTGAAATTCAGCGCGTTAGTGTGAGGGGAGCCTCTCCCCGCCCACTCTCCACCCATTGACCCCTTCTCTCTGCCCACTCTCCACCTTCTGCGGTGTTTTAACCCACCGCGGGGGTTTACGATCGTTAACTGCGGTTAACGCACGTAACGTACACTTAACGATCGTTCGCACGTCAGAACGCGCATTATGACGTGCGAACGATCGTTAAGTGTACGTTACGCATGTTATTCACGATTACCGCAGTTTAGTAAACATACCCCTTAGTGTTCTGATTTTATAGTATATGGTCCTGGTTGTGTTTTTGATGTGCTCCCTGAAGTCCAGCTGTTGGTCCAGCGTAACACCCAGGTAACATATGGAAGGCTTGCTTGGGAGCTCTGCATCTCTTACCTTCAAGTTAGTTGGAGGGGAGAAGTTTTTGTTCTTTGTGATGAACAGGACCTCGGTTTTCTTGAAGTTTATGCGCAGGTTCTGGGCTCGCAGCCAGTCAGTGATTGCATTGAAGCATTCGACTAGAGCGGTGAAGTCGGGATGCATGACTTTAATTGGTGCAAACAGCAGGACTTAGATGGTTTGGAAGTTTTGTCCCTTATGTTAACTTGCTGCATGCATGTTGTCATGTAAAACTGGAACCAGGAGAGGGGGTGCTGTTTATTCCTATTTCTGTCAGACGATCTTCAGGGTTGCGGACCTCCCAATGCCTGCCTTCGCTCCGCTTCATTGATGCCCCTTTACACCCACATCTAAGCCTCCCTGTAAAACACGTTGTTTGTATGGAAACACTTTTGCTGGGGCTGGCAGGGGAGCAAGTAGCAGGGATAAACGTTCCCGCTATTCACGGGACAGAATGACCTCCAGAGTGCTTACGAGTGAGGTGAGCAGTGTTTGCACACGGCAGTTTGGTCTAACCAGATACACAACAGCCTCCACCCGAGCAGGATTGCAACATAAACTCCACTGCAAGCTCAATACTTAACCAACCCAGTTAGACTCACGACACCATCGTGATAAATGTAACCCTCAACCAGTGTTGTCTTAATGTTGTTAAATACCCTCATGTTAAATGTTGTAAAGCACCCACATGTTAAATGTTACCCAATTGTGATGTGATATAACCACTTTGATTGTAGGATAAGGTGGTATACAAGTATGTCTAAATAAATAAACTCATCTTGTTGCATGTCCAAGGGGCGGAAGTGTTATGAAGTTTTGTAGCTGCAATTGTATTGCCATTTCTGTTATTTTTGCTAAATTTGAAAGTATCTTTGTACTGTTCTGGACATATCATGTGTTTCAAGATGAATAACAACATCATTTTTAAACCACTTACTTTCCTCTGGGACTTCCCTAGCAAGCTGGTTTTTATTCTTACTGTCTGAAGACTCTGAAAGGCATTTTCTCATCTTCTGACCCTCGAGCGGAGTTCCTGAAATTAATGCCTCTGATAATGGAATCACCAAGTATTAGCAGTTTTCTTTATTGAAATACCTTGACAACACCTGGGACATTTCTCTTACACTCTAAGTCAATCTTTTTGTCTAAGACCACACCTCAGTTTCCATTAATGGAGAATCCTCATTTACCAAGGCAGAGAAGGTATTATGAAAGGATATCTCGAGGTGGAGTGGGTGTCACCGTGTAATGGGTCATAATCTGCCAGAACCCATTTATTCTTGAATTGCTGGATTTTTACTATTACAGTATTTATTTATTTTATTTTATTTAAAGTTTTTTTTATACCGCCTTTTCCAGTAATCAAAGCAGATTCCAGACTACAAAACTTCTTACATTGAACATAATTATAACAGAGTGAGATGTTTGAATTAGACAAAAAAATTGTATATAATTCTATATCAACTTTATACAGTGGCATATTTAAATAACATATTTACAAAGATAATTCCATTCCCAACATAGTTGCTAAGTTCAAGGGTTGTCAACTGTATTGGAATGCATGGAAGGGAAGGCTAGGTTGGGTAGACTTGACTTGGTCCTGTGGGTTGCCAAGTTCTGAGCGAAGAGATTGGTTTTAAGGGCCTTATGAAATGCAGAGAGATCATTAATGGATCTGAGCTTATCAGGGAGGGAGTTCCAGTTCACGGGTGCAGTGTATGTAAAGGCTGTGTTGCTCAACAAGCGGTTAGCCTTGCGGAGGTCTGTGGGGACTACGAAGATGTTGAGAGTTGAGGTATGATGGAGCTATATTCTTTAGAAGTTTGAATGTGATCATGAGTAATTTGTATTTTATACGGCTATAAATTAGCAACCAGAGTAATTCATATAATATAGGTGTGATATATTCATTTCTATTAACTTTCCAAATAATTCAGGCAGCCATATGTTTGGCCATCTGAAACTGGCTTATTGCCTGTTTGGAGAGGCCCTGGAAAATGCTGTTGCAATTATCAAAGTGTGGTGTGATCATTGTCTGAACGACAGATCGAAAGTCATAGTTTCATAGCAGTGGTCTCAATTGCTGAATCGTCTTTAGTTTCTAATAGATTTTACAAGTGGTTAATTTTAAATTGGTGATCATGCAAAGGGATTGATCTAGAGTAATCCTAAGGTATTTCACCTCATTCTTTACCTGTAAAACCTCATTCTTTCTCATTCTTTACCTGTAAAACAGCTTATTATAAGGTGTAAACTTGAGGGAGATTTAAAGTCATGGTTCCTGGTAACCTATAGTATCTCAGTTTTCATTAAATTAATCTGCAGATATTATTTATTTTTATTTTATTTATTATTTAACTGTATTTATATCCCGCTTTTCACCGGGTCAAAGCGGTGTAACACATAATGGGGGAGGGGGGAATCAATAGTTATAGGGTGGGGCCATCACCATGGGGGCAACATTAATGATTTGGGATGGACATAGACATGTACAGTCCTACAGTTTCTAATCATGGGTTCTTGAGGAGGGGGGTGGTGCTTCTGTTCAGAGATGTTCACGGAATAGGACCGTTTTCAGCTGTTTTTTGAATGATGTGAGATCACCGTTGTTTCTGATGTGGTTCGGCAGAGAGTTCCAGAGGGATGGAGCATAAAGTTCAAAGGCTCTGTTGCAGGTCCATTGTGTGGACTTGGTTCTTTTGTGGGGGACGGTGATGAAGTTGTTGGAGGATTGTCTGGTTGTTCTGCTGTGGATCGGGCGAGGCAGTAAGGTGTGGAGCGGGATGTTCCCTTGGATTTCTGCTTTCCAAGTGTATTACACTGCACTTCATATTAAATCTTACAGTAACTGCCAAGCATTAGACCATTCTTCCAGCTTTTGTAGATCTTTCCTCATTTTATCCACTTCCTCATGGGAGAGTCCACTGTGTTGCAAATTTTCGTGTCATCTGCAAATAGACAGACTTTTCCATTCTGTCCTTCAGCAATATCACTCACAAATACATTGAACAGTGCCAGGTCCAGGACCGAACCCTGGGGCATCCCGCTAATCACCCTCCTTTCATCAGAGTGAGCTCCATTTACCATCACCTTCTGTCGTCTGTCAGTCAACCAATTTCTGATCCAGTTTACCACCTTGGGATTCATCCCCAAACTATTGAGTTTATTGATAAGCCTCCTATGAGGAACAGTATCAAAGGCTTTGCTGAAATCCAGGTAGATGACATCCATCGCATGCCCCGATCTAGTTCTCTGGTCACCCAGTCAAAGAACTCAATCAGATTAGTATGGCAAGATCATCCTTTGGTAAAACCATGTTGCCTTGGATCATGGAACCTGTTGGTTTTGAGGAAGTCCACTATTCGCTCTTTCAGGAGGGCCTCCATTACTTTTCCTGCCACCGAGGAAAGGCTCACCGGCCTGTACTTTGTCACTTCTTCCCTTTCACCACTTTTGTGGAGAGGTACCATATCAGCCCTTCTCCAGTCCTGTGGAACTTCTCCTGTCTCAAAGGATCTGTTGAAAACATCCTTTAACAGCCCTGCAAGAACCTTTCTGAGCTCTTTCAATATCCTGGGATGTCTCCAATCCGGTCCATGGCCTTGTCCACTAGTTTTGCAAGTTGTTCTAACACATCATCTTCTGTGAATGGTGTGGTATCTACTTCGTTCCCATTTGTACTGTATATTTGTCAATCACAGGTGGTCCTTCTCCAGGATTTTCTCTAGTAAAAATAGAGCAGAAGTATTTGTTTAGCAATTTTGCTTTTTCAATATCACTTTCCACGAGTCCGGTCCCAGCACTTCTGAGTCCTGCAATTCCACCTCTGATTTTTCTCCTCTCCCGAATATTCCTGAAGAAAGTTTTTTTGCCACACTTCACATTTTTAGCCATATTTTCCTCTGCCTTTGATTTTGTCATCCTTATTTCTCTTTTTGTCTCTTTTACTTTGATCCTGTATTCCTTTCTGTGTTCCTCTGTTTGTGATCTTTTGAATTTTGTGAAAGCTGTGTTTTTTGCGTTTATTTAAGCAGCCACTTCTTGGAAAACCAAATAGGTTTCCTTCTCCTCTTGTTTTTTTTTTTACTTTTGTTACATATTTATCTGTTGCCCCTTTTATTGCCACCTTTAGTTTAGCCCTTTGCAATTCCACTTCCCTTATCCCCTCCCACCATGCCAACTCCTCCTTCAGGTACTTGGCCATTTTACTGAAGTCAGTGGTTTTGAAGTCTAGGACTTTGAGCTTGCTATGATTGGACTGCACCTTGGCTTTTATCTCAAACCACACCATGTGATGATCGCTGCTGCTCACAAGGGCACCCACCCAGGCATTTGACATGCTATCTCCATTGGTGAGCATTAAATCCAGCATTGAGCTTTCCCTGGTTAGTTCCATCACTATTTGTCTAAATAACGTATCCCGGAAAGCATTCACAATTTTTTACTTCTTTCCAGATTTGCAAAAGGAGTAGTCAAATCCACATTGGGTAGATTTAAGTCACCCAATATGATCACTTCCCCCTTTGTGGCTATCTTTGCATTATTTATAATCAATTCGTTATCTATTTCTTTGATTTGAGTCGGAGGTCTGTAGACATCACAAGTATGGATGACAGTGCCATCTCCTCTTTCCAACACAATCCAGAGCGCTTCTTCTTTTCCCCATGCCCCCTGTATTTCAGTAGCTTTAATTTTGCTTTTTACATACAAGGCTACTCTGCCTCCTTTTCCTCTTTCTCTGTCTCTTCTGAATAGATTATAGTCAGCTATGGCTATATCCCATTCATGCGATTTATTAAACAATGTTTCTGTAATGGCCACAATGTCCAAGTCCATTTCCACCATTTGAGCTTCCAGGTCAGAAACTTTGTTGGCTAAGCTTTGAGCATTTGTGCTCATTGCTTTCCAGCATTTAACTGGGTTGCATGTATTTTGCATTGATTTTGTTCTACCCACCTCTTCCCACTTGTCGTTGATGTGAGGTTCAAAAGTGTGGCTGTTTCTGATGTTGCTCTGCTTTTGCCGGGAGTGACGTCCTGAACTTGTCCTTCCCCATCCATCACCTCTTCACTAGTTTAAATGCATATCCACATACTGCCTGAATTTTTCACTTTGGATTCTTTTTCCTGCGACAGAGAGATGTAGTCCATCAGCACAGTATAGTCTCTTGTTGGTCCATCTGTTTCCTCCGTTGACTATAAATCTGAATCCTTCTTGTTTGCACCAGGTCTGGAGCCATGTATTAAAGCTGTTTATGCGATGCAGCCTTTCTGCCCCCTTACCAAGAACAGGTAGAACTTCTGAGAATGCTACAGTGTTAGCAATGTGCTTGAGTTTCTCTCCCAGAGTCTGGAAGTCCCTTTGAACTGCAGAGGCACTGTTTCTAGCAAGATCATTTGTACCCAAGTAGATGACAACATCAATTTTAGAAAGCTCACTTTCTGCGCTAACTACTCTGGCTGAAGAGCCTGGGAGGCATTGGACTATTTTCTCTCCTTTGAACTGTGTTCCCAAGTTGGTGCCTCCGATGATGGAATCTCCAAGTAGTGGTAGTTTTCTGTTTTGTGATTTTTTCTTCACATTTGGTGCTTTATCAGTAGATTGGGCATTGACTGTCTCATTTACGGGCCCTTCAGTTTCCATGGATTGGGCATCCTCATTAACCAAGACAGAGAAGGCATTATGCAGGGATATCTCTTGATGTACAGGGTGTCTCTGCATTACAGGTTGCAACCTGCCAGAGCCCGCTGTGATCCATTTGTTTATTTATTTTATTGTATTTATTTATTTATTTTATTTTATTAACATTTTTATACTGTGATTTTCTACATTTCAATTGCAGTTTACATTGAACAGAATAATCACTACTGATAGTACAGATTCAGTTTACATGGAATGGGAATAACTATGTACAGTAAACAGTAAAATTAACTTTGTTAACTATATACAGGGTGATCTTGTGTTGCAGTGGTAAGCTGCATGAGGGTCCTTGTTTGGTTGTGTGGGGTGCTGTATGTTTGATTCTTTGTGGGAGCGGTGGTGGACTTTGTTCGGTTTGTATTCTAGAAGAAGTGTGTTTCATTGCAGCTAGTTCTTCTCTTGGTAGAGTCAATTCTTTATGCATGGTAGCTAACTTGAGGCATATAGAACAAGCTCTTTGGTTCCACATGATTCTTCTCAGAATGAAAGCACCACAGTTATTGCACTGAATACACAACATGCTGATTTAGTGGTCCTAGAAGAGAAGAAAAGATGGGTACAGCACCTAATTAAAAGGATTGTTGTCCACATATGTGACCACTATATAGGCAATGCAGCCCTGGGGTTAGGGGTAGGGTGGGCAGGAACCTAAGTGTTCCTGGCCAATAGGCCTTGCATGAACTGAGGGCACATTCAGATATCTGATTTAAAGGTTAGTCAAGGAATGTAGGCAGTCAGAATATTCCCAAAAATGAATGTATGTCCAACAGTTAAATTCTATATTAGCAAACAAAACAGGCAATAGATAGAAAGGTTGAAAGCTTAGCTGGGTGGAGTCTCTGGAAGCTTTGAAGACTAGAGTTGATCAGGTATTTGTGGACAGCATGTAAGGTAATTTAATTAGCTCCACCCTGTGAGCAGGCTTGCATCATAGACTATATTCAATATCACCCAAAGTGACATCCTCTGCACCACCGAATCTTGGCTAAAAAGCATTGACCAGGTCATTCTATCTCAGATCACTCCATGATACCATACTGCCTTCAATTACCCGCACACGCACAAGAGAGGTGGTAGGGTTTTTATTCTTTTGTGAACGGACCTTAAATTTAAAACATCCCGACCTGTAAGCCACAAACAGTGTGATTTAATCATGATAGAAAACAGACATCTAACCATTTGTCTTACCTACAGAGCCCCAAATGCTCCTGCTGATGAGACATCCGACATCCTTGAAGCCATATGTTCAGCCAGCTCTCCTCATAAGCTGCATATGCTACTAAGTGACCTAAATCTGAGCTTTGCACCTAGCAGAGAAGAAGCTGCTTTCCACAAGGCAATGGAATCACTTAACGTCTGCTAAATCCTCAAGGGTCCCTCTTACTGCTCAGGTTCTACACTGGACCTCATCTTTGTCTCAAAGAACCTTCACTTACAGGACAGCATAAGGACCCCTCTTGCCGTACCAATACCCTGGTCGGATCACAATGCTATACACTTCAAGATTCACCTACACCAACAAGGAAAATCACAGAGAATATCCCACTCTGAAAGAAGATTTAAAGGATAATACCTCGACCAATTCTTCAAAGATATCTTTCCCAGCCTCCCCCAGGACTTTGCAGATCCAGATGTGGCAATTAATACCTGGAACGCCACCATTAATGTAGCAGCAAAGACTCCTTACTGCCCAGATCTTGGAAATAGAGAAGAAAGATCCAAATCTGCCGCATGGTACTCTGATGCAATAAGAGAAAAGAAACAAAAACTTTGCCAGCTAGAGCCTAAATAGAAACATAACTGGTGACAAGCCACCCTTCTTCAATACCAGAAAATGCAAAGAGACTACAATGATCTGATCAACAAGCACAAACGAGAATACCACACCAACCTTATCTTAAAAGCCAGCAACGAGCCTCGAAAGCTATTTGAAATTCTCTGCACCCTCACGAAGGATCCATTCCACAAAGAAGACAATATCCTCCTCAGATCTTTACAGATTTCCTCAACAAGAACAAACCACCCTTAAGAACTTCACTGCCAAACACCTCCAACACCTCAACTGCAGAACCCAACATCAAACACAAATGGTACCAGGATCTCTCATTGAATCATATCACTCCTCATCAATATAATATTCTCCCATATCTCTGTACATAGTTGTATATAGTTGATAATTTAAACCCTCCTAGTTGTAACTCCCTGTTCTATGTAAAGCTCATTGCTATAACTGTTAAATGTAAACTGCTTTGAATTGACAAGAAAGCGGTATATAAAACCCGTTAAAAAAATAAAATAAAATAAATAACTACGGAGCAAATATTCCGCACCATCACTGTCTAAAACACCAGGACAGCGCGCTCTGACCCCTGCCCAGTCATGTGGATCAAATCAGTCAAGGATGAAGTTGTCAACTGTATCCACAACACCATAAGCTCATCCCTATCTCAAGGATACATGCCCCCTGCTCTCAAACAAGTTAACATCCGACTCATCCAAAAAAACAACTCAACAACTCCTTTGATCCTGCAACATTCCGCCCTATTTCCAGCCTGCCCTTTCTTTCCAAAATAATTGAAAAGAAGACACTATCCATCCCCAAATATTTGCAGATTTTCTCATCAACAAGAACAGACCCCCCTTAAGAACTTTCCTGCCGAACAACTCCAACAACTTAACTACAGAACCTAACATCAAGCAGAAATGGTACTGAACTACGGAGCAAATATTCCACCCTATTGCTGTCTAAAACACCAATACAGCACCCTCTGACCCCTGCCTGGTCATGTGGATCAAATCAGTCAAGGACAAAGTTCTCATCTAAATCCACAACACCATAAACTCATCCCTATCTCAGGGACACATGCCCCCTGCTCTCAAACAGGTTAACATCCGACTCATCCAAAAAAACAGCTCAACAACAGCTCTGATACTGCAACTTTCTGCCCTATTTCCAGCCTGCCTTTTCTGTCCAAAATAATTGAAAAGGTGGTGCAGAGGCAACTGCAAGACCATATTGACTACCTGTATGCTCCTCTAGATCCACACCAACATGAATTTCATCCTAACCATAGTGTTGAGACCCTCCTCATACATCTGCTGAACATACTCCCAAGAGGAGTCGACAACATTAAAACTGGATTCCTACTTGTCTTTGCTGACATCTTCATGGCCTTCGACACTGTATCATACAGCATCCTCTTAAACTGACTAACTAACATTGTGCTTCACAGCACAGCATTCAACTGGTTCCAATCCTACCTCAGTGATAGACAACAAAAGGTCAAAGTTTGTTCAAACACCTCCACTCCATTCAACACAACACAACACAACACAGTGAGTCCTGCAAGGGTCTTCCCTGCCTGCCCTTTCTACTTACAACCAGTTTGCAGCATCTTCAAGCAGCCAAAATTAACTATGCCATTTATACAGATGACATCATGGTCTATTCACCTATCCATCTCGACATGCCAGACTATACAGCTATCACTAAATGCCTACAGGAGATGAGCAACTGGCTGGCTTCTAACAACCTCCAAGTCAACTTCAAAAAATCTGAGGTGCAATTCATAACATGGGGCACTTCCTTTACCCCCCATCATCATTCTCCATCACAGACACTCTAATCCCAGTAAAATCGGAAGTACACTACCTTGGTATCACCCTTGATCACTTTCTAAATTTACAAGCCCACATCAACAGAACCTCTAGGAATGCATTCCAAAAGCTCGCTATAATCCAAAGACTAAAACCCCTCCACAGTCTGGATCATGTCTGCACGGTCTTTCAAGCAGTTATAATCCCCATGCTGAACTATTGTAACTCCCTTTTTCAAGGTGTTCCAACTCAAACCACTCATCCCTTGCAACTATCCCAGGCTGCCCGCATCATCACAGGATGTGCCAAAAATGATCACATAACACCGCTCTTATATCAGTTTTACTGGCTACCAATTACCTGACGTGCCAGATACAAAACTGCCTTGACTATCTTCAAGATAAGAAACAACACCCCAGCCGGAATTCTACAGGAACTGATATGCACAAAATTAAACAGCAGACATAAGAGAAGAGCATCAGAGATACCATTTCAACTCCTAGTTCTTACACCAACGAAGAAGGCTCTTTCATTAGCGGCACCCGCCATCTGGAATTCTCTCCTAGAGAAGGTCAGGACAACCAAGAACTTAAAGGACTTCAGAAAACATCTCAAAACCTTCCTTTTCACCGATCACTTCAGAGACAATACCTAGTTCTTCCCCCTTATCTCACATGCCTAAAACAATATCTAACTCTTGTACATATGTTGCAATGTGTATGTTTTGCCTCTTTGCAAACCTTGCATATCACCCCTTCCGAAGTTTACACATTAAGTTCTCTGTAATGTTTGTTTTAATGTAAACCGCTTTGATTGTACGAGAAGGTGGTATAAAACTCTTGTTAAATAAATAAATTAAATTAATTGTCCCCTCATTGAAGAGCTTACTTTCAATCGTAAGAGGCTCTCATCCTGAGCATTTATGCCATGGAGATATTTAAACATCTCTGTCATAGCTCCTCTTTCCCATCTTTCTTCCAAAGTATTACTACTGCTTCTCCTCGATACCTTGTCCTCGCTTGGTTTTAAGGGGTCTGTACTGTCCTGGTTCTCTTCTTATCTCTCCCATCACTCTTTCAGTGTTTGATCTGGTGGATCCTCATCTGCTGCTATCCCACACTCACTTGCTGTATCCCAAGGATTTGCCTTGGGCACATTCCTTTCCTTCTCTATACCCATTCCTTTGGTGCACTCATCTCTTCCCAAGGCTTTCAGTACCATCTTTATGCTGATGACTCCCAGATCTACCTCTCTATACCTGAAATCTCTCCGGCAATCCAGGCTCACATCTCTGCCTGCCTTTGCACATCTCTGACACATCTCTGACATTGCTGCTTGGATGTCTCACCGCCAGTTGAAATTGGACATGGTCAAAACTGAGCTTCATATTACCCCTCTTACTCACATCTCCCCTACCTCTTTTCTCAGTCTCTGAGGATAATAAAACACTTGTCATCTGCCTCTAGAGTATTGTAACCTGCTCCTTGCTGGTCTCCCTCTGAATCATCTCTCTCCCCTTCAATCTCTTCAACACTCTGCTGTGCGGCTAATCTTCCACCAGCCTCGTCATGCTCATATTACCCCTCTTCTCAAGTCACTTCATTGCCAAAATACTACTCCTGGTGACCAATAAGTGCATTCACTCTGCAGCTCTTCAGTACCTCTCCTCTCTTTTTCTCTTCCTACACCCCTCTTCAGGAACTCCGCTCTTCTTGCAAACCTCTTCTATCTGTGCCCTTCTCTTCAATTGCTCACTCCAGACTTTTCTGCTTTTGCCCTGCTACTCCTTATGCCTGGAATAAACTACCTAAGTCTGTACGTAAGACGCCTTCACTGGCCCTTCTCAAACTGAGGCTCAAATCTCATCTCTTCGATGCCGCTTTTGTAGGTTCAGCCGCCTGATCTCCTTTGTGTTTCCTAACCATTCCCCCGAGCAGTATCCCATGTCTACAGCTACTGTGTTGTCTGTCTTGACTAGATTTTAAGCTCTGACGAGCAGGGACTGTCTTTTACATGTGTCTGTGCAGCGCTGCATATATCTTGTAGCGCTATATACAAATGTTCAGTAGTTGTGGATGAGGGTCTCAGTAGTGTGTGTAGAAAGGAAGGGACAAATGTTTGTGATGTTGTTATAGAAAAAGAAATGACAGACTTTAGCTATCTTTTGGATGCTGCAGAGAAGCAGAGAGTAGAGTCAAAGATGGTATGGAAGGGCAGAAGTGATAGGCCGTATGGTCTTTATCTGCCGTCATATTTCTTTGTTTACATATAGAAGGTGCCTTGAATATTGGTCAGTAATTTGTAATTATTTAATTTTAATGCAAATTGGTTTGCTCTTTTGTATGAAAGGAGGAACATCAAGAGATCATGAAATGAAATGAAATCAAGTAAGAGATTAACTTTCTCCCTCTGTCACATTAATCACAGCTGATTGGGAGGCGGAGCCTAGCATGGAACAGCATGGACGCGTAGAGCATAAGCTCCGGAGGGATCAGATAGGAATCCTAGCGTTTATGCCAACTTAGCTGGCTGGAGTACTCTCTTCAATAGTAGATCAACTTTTGATATGGCAAGCTCTAATCCTGTCCAGTTGGAGTTTTCTTCGGCTCAGTGCGCGGGCTCTAAATGGTCGAAAACGGAGCCTCCATCCCCGCAGAAAATGGCGGCGGTACGTGAGCAGCCCGAGGCAATGCAAGAGTTGTTGCAGGAGATCCGGGCCATTAAGGAAATAGTGTCAGCTAACAGTGAGGCGCTTCAGAGCATGCAGGAGAATGTCGACCAGCTCTCCGAAAAGCTGAGCAATATCACGGTTCGTCAAGATCTTATGGAACAAAGGTTGGCGGTGCAAGATGAGCATCTGAAGGATATGGGCAAGCATTCTAGGCAGATTGTGCAATTACAGAAGGAGCTGGAGGATATCAACAACAGGGCTCGGAGGAATAATATTCGAGTGGTGGGGGTTCCGGAGGGGGCAGAAGGAAAGGACATATTTGCTTTTCTACAGAGATTGATTTCATCGACTCTACAAATTTCCTTTGAGCTGCCATTTGAAATGGAGAGAGCGCATCGGGTCCCCTCACAGGCCCTTCCGCACAGCAATAGGCCGCGACCTATCATTTTCAAGACCTTGCGTCATCAGCAGGCGGTGAAGATTTTAGACACCGCCCGGGCCTGATCTCCGGTGGAATTTGAGGGACATAAGCTACTGTTTTTTCCTGATTTTGCCAGGAGCACGGTGGACAAGCGTAGACGTTTATTGGCACTGCGACCGAGATTACATCAGCTACAAGCGCGCTTTGGGCTGCTTCAGCCGGCGAGGATGAGGGTAACACTACATAATGCAACCAGAACATTTGATGAGCCGAGTATACTGCTTGCTTATATTGAAGAGAAGGAAGCAGAAGTGATGCACTGAGGCACGGATGGGACAGATGATGGCATTTGTTGTTGTATGCTTGATGTGCACAATGTGTGTAGTGATGTCACTTTACCGTGGGGCGCTGTCTGGATGCTCTTGGTAGTCAGTGGTGGAAGAGGGTACTAGGGAAGTTCTGTACAGGGGAAGCAGCTGGGTTGGTTAGATGGGAATAATTAAAGAGGAATTATGTAGATAACAATAATTTAAAATAAATAAAAACAACATAAAATAAATTTAAAAAAAATAGGAATGTAGCGGGAAGAGTGAGTTGGCAGACGCAGTTCGATACTGAGAGGATTATCCCTCTGTGTGCGTCTTAGCTGATCTGTTAAAGGCTCACCTGTTAATGTGGTTGGGTTTCTCCCCCCATGGGGTTCACAGGTTCTGGGTTTGATGGGTTTCAATGTAATTAGCATGCAGGGCTGTTTTAGAAGTGTTTGGTTATTTATGATTGTTGCGTCTTGTTTTGCAGGGCTGACTAAGCAAAGGATCGTGGGAAAGGAGTCATGTTGTGGTGGGTGGGACTGGATATGGTTCAGGGGTGCTGATCTGCAAGCCTCTGTAATAAGGCTATGGCTTCTCTGAGAATACACTCTTTAAATGTCAATGGGATGAACAACCCCATTAAACAAAGGAAAATCATATTATATGGTAAGCAGGTAAACAGTGATATACTGCTATTACAAGAGACACATTTAAATGAAAGGGAGTCTTTGAAGTTAAATATCAGACCTTTCTCCCTTTTAGCATTTTTGCCAGCAAAGAGTAAACATAATGGGGTTGCCATCCTAGCTCGGAAATCCCTCCTGCTGCAAGTGCTTCAAACAAAGTCGGACAAAGAGGGAAGGTGGGTTAAAGTTCACCTTAAAGTTGGAGAAATAGAACTGGTTATACTGAATGTGTATGCCCTGAACGGTGAGTGCCCCGAATTTTTTAGTGGCCTTGCCGAAGAGATCTGTGCGGTATCCTCTACCCCAACGATCCTGGGGGGCGATTTTAATTTAGTGATGGACGCGTTGGTGGATAGGAAACTCCGAGATCCTTTAAGACTGGAAGAACGCAGGGGGTGCTTCAGGGGTTGGTGAAAGAAGCTGGGTTGGTGGATGCTTGAAGGTTGTGGCATCCAGCAGATTTGGAATTCACCTTTTACTCAGCCCCCCACAAAACTTTATCTAGGATTGATTTTTTTCCTTATCTCTAAAATACTGGCTCCTTATTTAACTTCTGCAGATATACTTACCTCCCATGTGTCTGATCACTCAGCTGTGTCCCTTACGTTGGAGGGGATAAGGCCTGAAGTGGGGCCTGGGCGTTGGGGGTTTGATAGAGCATGATTGGGCAATGAGGCATTCCAGTTGCAGATGCGAACGGCAATTAAAGAGTATTTTGAGTTTAATCCGGCGCATCTGTTGTCTGGATGGGCGAGATGGGAGGGTTTTAAGGCATCCATGAGAGCGGTTATCACCAGTTATGGTATTGGGCAGGCAAAGCAAAATAGAGGGAGGTTGGAGGTCTTAGATGCGCAAATTAAGGCTGGAGAGCGGCTCCTGGCTAGTAGATCTGATCCCTGTGTTCTACTGTGTCTGCAGAGATTAAGGTTTCAGTATAACCAGATTCTTACCTCGGCGGCTGTGCAGAATGTTAGATCTCAGGAAGGTACTTATTATAGGGAAAGCAACAAGGCAGGTAAGTTGTTAGCCAATAAGTTAAAGGCCCGGAAAGAGATGGGGCGCATAGCTGCCCTTAGGAAAGCTCAGGGGTCTCACTTGGTGGTTAAGGACTTGGAAATCTTGGAAATATTTAAAGTATTTTATGAGCAGTTGTACTCCTCTGAAACGGTTTGCAATGACGATGCATTTGCAAGGTTATTGGACAAGGTTCAAAAACCAAGCTTGGAGCCAGAAATGGCAGCAATATTAGAGTCACCGTTCTCCTTGGTGGAGGTTGAGCAGGCTATTGATTCTTTAGCAACAGGGAAGGCGGCTGGCCCTAACGGGCTCCCTTCGGAGGTTTTTTAAAGTGTTCTCTAAAGAACTATGCCCCTTCCTGTTGCAATACTATCTAGCAATCTTGGAGGAATGTCCTCATTTAGGTTCCGTTGCAGCGGCAAATATCGTTGTCATAGCAAAACCAGGGAGGGATCCGTTAGATGTTGGTAATTATTGTCTGATTTCACTACTAAACGTAGATTATAAGATATATGCTACCATCTTAGTGAATCGGTTGTCCTCGGTAACGCCGGAGTTGATTCACCCTGATCAGTGTGGTTTTGTAGGGGGTCGGTCGACGGCAGAGAATGCAAGGTTGCTGTGTCACATGCAGGCAGGGGCTGAGCTTTTTGAGGGACCCGGGGTAGGGTTATCGTTGGATGCTGAGAAAGCGTTTGATCGGCTGGAGTGGTCCTTTATTTTTCGTGTCCTCAGGTGGTTTGGTTTTGGAGAGGGTTTTCTCAGCATGATAAAGGCTATGTACACCAGGCCTTCAGCATGTATTTGTTTCAACAATGCATACTCACAGGAGTTCCACCTGGGTAGGGGGACGCGTCAGGGTTGCCCCCTCTCGCCAGTACTGTTCAACTTGGCCCTGGAACCGTTGACTTTACTTATTAGGCAGAATCCGCAGATCCAGGGTATCAACATTTGGGGATCTGAGATAAAATTGTCAGCATATACAGACGATCTCCTGTTGTTTACGGTCCCAGATTCGGTTCCTCATGTTTTGTCTCAGATTGCTAGCTATGCAGCTCTGTCCGGTTATAAGATTAATTGGTTAAAGTCTGTTGCCTTCCCATTAAATGCGCGGATCTTTAAAGAGGATATGTCCCAATTTCCGTTTGTATGGGAGACGCGTATGGTCAAGTATTTCGGGGCTTCTAATTGTTATCTGTTGGAAGAAACGATTCGGTATAACTCCGACAAGCTTGTAGATGTTGCGGAATCTTTGACTAACAAGTGGTCTCCTTTGTCCCTGTCATGGTGGGGTCGTTTGGAAACCATTAAAATGACAATTGCTCCCAAAATTAATTATCTGTTGGAAATGCTTCCTATTTTTTTGCCGCACCAGGTCTATAGGAAGGTGGAGAGAGTTCTCACTAGATTTTTGTGGAGGGATAAGCCTGCACGTATTGCTCTGGCCAAGCTTAAAGCTGCTAGAGAGGAGGGAGGTGTGCGCTTCCCTGACTTCAGGTTGTATCATTGTGCTTTTTTGATGAAGCAAGGAGGAAAATGGGCAGGTGAAGTGACTAATAGTAGTCCGGTTTGGCTAGCCCTCGAGAGAGCGGCGGCCGCGCCCTTCCCTTTAGATCTGGCCTCAGGAATGCTTTTTGATCAGACCCCTGGGAGGTCTCAAATAATGGTGGATACGCAGAAGGCGTTTCAGGAGTTATTCAATCAGGCGACTACAGAGGAGAAATACTCTCTTGGTCTCCCGCTATGGCACAATCCGTTTTTTAAGATCCAGAAGAAGACATTTGCTTGGAAACAGTGGTATGGTAAAAACATCTGGATCTTAGAGCAATTAGTTCATGAGGGTAGATGGAAGGACTTCAGTGAGCTTCAGCGGGAATTTCATCTTCCTGGAGCGGTATTTTTTCAGTGGGTACAATTGAAACATTGTGTGGGGAAGGCTCTAGGGAATTTGGGGTCCATAGCTGGGGAAGGAGTGTTGCAGGCTCAGATCAGACAAGCCCAATTGGTGAGAGGGAAAGTTTCCTTCCTTTATAAGTTACTGACTCAGTAATACTCCTCCCCTATACTTGTGGTTCAAAAAACTTGGGAGCAGGAGACGGAGTTTGAGCCTTTGCAGCAGGGATGGGCTCATTTTTGGGCCAGTATAAATACTCTACTATAACTTAATGTCAATATCTAAAAGAAATTTCTACGATGTAACAAAACTTATGTTGCCAGTCAATCTTTATTAAATGAAAAGCATAAAAACTCTCCTTAGTTTTCTAACGGTAGTCTCATAACCAGAGGACACTCTACAGCACTTGCTTTGTGGAAAAAGAGTATTGCCTCATTCACATCAACGACTACCAGGAGACCACTTCTCCTCTCTTCTTATTTTATTTTTATTTTTTTAAATTATTTATGTGATAAAAATGGTGCCAGCAAATAAATAAATACCACCAAGGTTTCTCTGCCTCGTGAAATTTCTTTAAAGTGATATATAGTAGGCTTATCTTAGTTTAGTGGACAAATTCATGTTCCAAGCCAAACGAATAATCATTTCTCAGGCAAATAATTGTTTCTCTACGCCTTCCCAGGGCGCCACGTTAGCGTTTCTCTCCTTCTTGGAGGTTCTTCAGGAGAATCTGTAAGAAAATTTAGAATGGCATTGCAAATTTTCATGTACTTGTTTAGCCCGCTTTTAATGGTGACTCGTGTGAAAGTTGAATGAAAAACTGTGAAAGATCATCCTATAGAGGACCCCATTCATTCTTAAAAACAGTTGGAATTGCAAAAGCCAAAAATATGTATCGCCTAAATGGGAAGTACTCACTGTGAAATGCTGCCCACGTCTCTCAAAGTATTTTCATGACAGAAAAACGCCGCGCATGCGGTCTTACCACAACAGCTGACTTTTATCTGGAGTCATGTGGGATAGCTTATCTGCACACCTGCCATTCTACTGAGACATTAAGCCCCTGTGGTTTCACAGTGTTAACCAAGAAAATCCATCGCTGTTCTTCATAAAGCAATGTTTCATCTATAGTTTTGCCAGGTTTAGGAACTAAAATCTGATCTATGCAGAAACAACGTAACTGGTCAAATGTATGATGAAACTCTTCACAGTGATGAACCATAGGGGCAGACATATTCTTACAACGTAAACGGCTATGATGTTCTTGTAGCCGAACTCTAAAGGACCGTATAGTCTTTCCTATATATAGCAACCCACAAGGGCATCGAATAGCATACACCACTGCTTCTGAATTACACGACGTGACGTGTCTTAAGAAATATGTTTTCCCAAGATATTGGAATTCGGTTAACTCATCTGTCACATAACATATGTTGCAGCTACCACATTTTCTGTGGCCTGGTGCTTCCTGTGAGGATTTCACAATATTATGAGAACGGAGAATAGTAGGACTGAGTTGTTGTTGCAAATTACTGTTTCTCTGCCAGACACATCTCACTCGTTTGCCTTCCAATCCAAGAATAGTTTGAAGTATATGGCCATGTTTTTTAACAATGCCTTGGATTTTATGACTCAAGGGTGAGTATTTAGTTATAAGGTTAATATTATCTTCATTGGCCTCTGAACGGGAGGGTGAGAAAAGCCAGGAACGATCATTATACAGGGCTCGTGTGTATGCCTGCTTAGAGACTCGTTCAGGATATCCTCGATCTGAGAAAGCTTGTAGCAGGTGCTTTGATTTACTCTTAAAATCTGCTATCTCGGAACAGTTTCGACGATAGCGGAGAAACTGAGAGTATGGTAAGCTGTTTTTCAACCTGGTAGGGTGTCCACTTGTATAATGTAGCAGTGTATTACGAGCAATAGGTTTTCTGTAAACTGTCGTCTTCCATCCATGTAAGCCTCTACTTATTTCCACATCCAGAAAAACTATAGTATTAAGCTGTATCGTAGATGTAAATTGTATTGCTGTGTTACGTGCATTGAGCCAATCGATGAATTCTTCTGCCTTATCCTGAGATCCCTTCCATAATAGAAAAATGTCATCAATGAACCTCAGCCACAACTGGATATAATGAACATATGGAGATGTTGGTAACCAGCTACTTTCAAAATTACTCATAAAAAGATTAGCTATCGATGGAGCACAAGATGCACCCATAGCTATACCTATGTTCTGTTGGTACAGCACATTGTTAAACTGAAAAAAAATTTTTGTGATGGTAATTCGTGCCAGCTCCGTAAGAAATGCTACTTGAGAATGTGAAAGGTCCCCTCTATTGTTCAGTACTGTAGTAACTGTCATAATCGCTGAATGTTGGGGGATGCTGGTATATAGCGACGTGATATCGAGAGTTATCAACAATATTTGTTCATCTAGAGCAACCTGATTATGTTGTTCTAATCTTTGTAAAAAGTGGGATGTATCCCGAATATATGATGGAATTTCTATAAGTAGGGGTCTTAAAAAAGAATCTAAATAAAGTGAAAGTGGTTCTAAAACCGAACCCCTGGTTGACACAATAGGCCTTCCTGGTGGTTTGTCAAGCCGTTTATGTATTTTTGGAACTACATAAAAATTAGAAATAGCGGGGGCTTTAACGTTTAAAAACGTCATTTCTTTTTTCGTGATCACTTTATTCTGATATGCCACTTTAGTATTCTCTGATATCAATTCCTGTAACGATGCTGTAGGATCCTTTGTTAATTTTTCATAGGTCAAGCTGTCCGAAAGTTGGCGCTGGGCTTCTGCTAAATAATCTTCCCGACTGAGGATAACAATCGCGCCTCCTTTATCTGCCCTAGAAATTATGATGTCTGTCCGTGTTTTTAATTCTCGCCAAACTGTTCGCTCTTCATGTGTCAAAACACTTCTAGTTAAAGGTTGATGTTGTTCTAAATCTACAACTTCTTTCAAGACCATCTCCTTGAATGCTAAAAGTATTGGAGGTATGGGACAGGGTGGCATCCAATTGGACTTAATTGTAAGTGGTACTCTATGATCTGCAGAGTACCACTTACAATTAAGTCCAATAGGATGCCACCCTGTCCCATACCTCCAATACTTTTAGCATTCAAGGAGATGGTCTTGAAAGAAGTTGTAGATTTAGAACAACATCAACCTTTAACTAGAAGTGTTTTGACACATGAAGAGCGAACAGTTTGGCGAGAATTAAAAACACGGACAGACATCATAATTTCTAGGGCAGATAAAGGAGGCGCGATTGTTATCCTCAGTCGGGAAGATTATTTAGCAGAAGCCCAGCGCCAACTTTCGGACAGCTTGACCTATGAAAAATTAACAAAGGATCCTACAGCATCGTTACAGGAATTGATATCAGAGAATACTAAAGTGGCATATCAGAATAAAATGATCACGAAAAAAGAAATGACGTTTTTAAACGTTAAAGCCCCCGCTATTTCTAATTTTTATATAGTTCCAAAAATACATAAACGGCTTGACAAACCACCAGGAAGGCCTATTGTGTCAACCAGGGGTTCGGTTTTAGAACCACTTTCACTTTATTTAGATTCTTTTTTAAGACCCCTACTTATAGAAATCCCATCATATATTCGGGATACATCCCACTTTTTACAAAGATTAGAACAACATAATCAGGTTGCTCTAGATGAACAAATATTGTTGATAACTCTCGATATCACGTCGCTATATACCAGCATCCCCCAACATTCAGCGATTATGACAGTTACTACAGTACTGAACAATAGAGGGGACCTTTCACATTCTCAAGTAGCATTTCTTACAGAGCTGGCACGAATTACCATCACAAAAATCTTTTTTCAGTTTAACAATGTGCTGTACCAACAGAACATAGGTATAGCTATGGGTGCATCTTGTGCTCCATCGATAGCTAATCTTTTAATGAGTAATTTTGAAAGTAGCTGGTTACCAACATCTCCATATGTTCATTATATCCAGTTGTGGCTGAGGTTCATTGATGACATTTTTCTATTATGGAAGGGATCTCAGGATAAGGCAGAAGAATTCATCGATTGGCTCAATGCACGTAACACAGCAATACAATTTACATCTACGATACAGCTTAATACTATAGTTTTTCTGGATGTGGAAATAAGTAGAGGCTTACATGGATGGAAGACAACAGTTTACAGAAAACCTATTGCTCGTAATACACTGTTACATTATACAAGTTGACACCCTACCAGGTTGAAAAACAGCTTACCATACTCTCAGTTTCTCCGCTATCGTCGAAACTGTTCCGAGATAGCAGATTTTAAGAGTAAATCAAAGCACCTGCTACAAGCTTTCTCAGATCGAGGATATCCTGAACGAGTCTCTAAGCAGGCATACACACGAGCCCTGTATAATGATCGTTCCTGGCTTTTCTCACCCTCCCGTTCAGAGGCCAATGAAGATAATATTAACCTTATAACTAAATACTCACCCTTGAGTCATAAAATCCAAGGCATTGTTAAAAAACATGGCCATATACTTCAAACTATTCCTGGATTGGAAGGCAAACGAGTGAGATGTGTCTGGCAGAGAAACAGTAATTTGCAACAACAACTCAGTCCTACTATTCTCCGTTCTCATAATATTGTGAAATCCTCACAGGAAGCACCAGGCCACAGAAAATGTGGTAGCTGCAACATATGTTATGTGACAGATGAGTTAACCGAATTCCAATATCTTGGGAAAACATATTTCTTAAGACACGTCACGTCGTGTAATTCAGAAGCAGTGGTGTATGCTATTCGATGCCCTTGTGGGTTGCTATATATAGGAAAGACTATACGGTCCTTTAGAGTTCGGCTACAAGAACATCATAGCCGTTTACGTTGTAAGAATATGTCTGCCCCTATGGTTCATCACTGTGAAGAGTTTCATCATACATTTGACCAGTTACGTTGTTTCTGCATAGATCAGATTTTAGTTCCTAAACGTGGCAAAATTATAGATGAAACATTGCTTTATGAAGAACAGCGATGGATTTTCTTGGTTAACACTGTGAAACCACAGGGGCTTAATGTCTCAGTAGAATGGCAGGTGTGCAGATAAGCTATCCCACATGACTCCAGATAAAAGTCAGCTGTTGTGGTAAGACCGCATGCGCGGCGTTTTTCTGTCATGAAAATACTTTGAGAGACGTGGGCAGCATTTCACAGTGAGTACTTCCCATTTAGGCGATATATATTTTTGGCTTTTGCAATTCCAACTGTTTTTAAGAATGAATGGGATCCTCTATAGGATGATCTTTCACAGTTTTTCATTCAACTTTCACACGAGTCACCATTAAAAGCGGGCTAAACAAGTACATGAAAATTTGCAATGCCATTCTAAATTTTCTTACAGATTCTCCTGAAGAACCTCCAAGAAGGAGAGAAACGCTAACGCGGCGCCCTGGGAAGGCGTAGAGAAACAATTATTTGCCTGAGAAATGATTATTCGTTTGGCTTGGAACATGAATTTGTCCACTAAACTAAGATAAGCCTACTATATATCACTTTAAAGAAATTTCACGAGGCAGAGAAACCTTGGTGGTATTTATTTATTTGCTGGCACCATTTTTATCACATAAATAATTAAAAAAAAATAAAATAAAATAAGAAGAGAGGAGAAGTGGTCTCCTGGTAGTCGTTGATGTGAATGAGGCAATACTCTTTTTCCACAAAGCAAGTGCTGTAGAGTGTCCTCTGGTTCTGAGACTACCGTTAGAAAACTAAGGAGAGTTTTTATGCTTTTCATTTAATGAAGATTGACTGGCAACATAGGTTTTGTTACATCGTAGAAATTTCTTTTAGATATTGACATTACGTTATAATAGAGTATTTATACTGAGTCTAATTTAATTGTATACTCTGAGAAGACCGTTTTACATTCATTTTTGGGCCAAGCAAACTCTTATATCCAAATCAGCCTCTATTGCCCAGCCCACCTCACACCTCAAAGGATTACTAAATGGGATGCCCAAGCCAATAATAAGTGTTGGATTTGCCAATCTACGGTGGGAACTTTAAGGCATATGATGTATGAGTGTGTATCTCTTCAGCCCTACTGGGCAAAGGTGTGGGAGCATATCCAAAGGGCTTGCGATTTCAGGCCTCCCTCTCGTGGGAGATTTTATTTTTCGATCTAAGGTGAGGGTTCCCCTGCGGAAGAAAAATGACTCCTTTCTCTTGGACTTTATTTTAGGGATTGCCATTTGCTGTCAATTGCAGAACTGGAAGGTGATAACCGACCTTCATTGGCAAGTCTGGTGGAATAATGTCTGTTTGTATAGTAAATATGAAATGTTGTCCCGTAAGGGTATGAAACCTTTGCCGGGTTTCCAGAAGAAATGGCAGTCACTTGTAGAATTTTGTAGTGTAGCTCGATGTTCATATAAAGCTAAGGATTTTAGCCCTGTTTGTTAGGTTTAACAAATTGTCATAAATTGATTGTATAACTGGTTGCCTACCCCTGCTTGGAGGCAAAGGAGGACAGGGGTGGTTAGAGATGACAGGGCCTGTGCTGGTGGGGGGAGGGGGGGAGGGGTGAGATGGGTGGGGTGAACTGGGTTCTGTGTGTATTTGTGTGTTTGTTTATGTTGGTGTGGAAATTTAAATAAAGATTAAAAAAAAAGAAATCACAGCTAATTGCTCTGAGATGTGGGATAATATTAGAGCAGGGATTTTGGGGTCAGGAGACCCAGAAATACCTCTGTGGTCCCAACATGTGATTAGTGCATTCTTTTTATGTCCAGCAGGTGACGGGGTCACACAGAAAAAGAAGAGAGAGGAGAAGAGAGAAGAATGGGGAAACTGTTTCACACACGAGGTGCACCCAGCACGTCACCTAAAATCTCACACGCAAGAGAGACATTTTCCACGTACTGAGTGTGAGCACGATTTCAATCATAGCGATCACATAAGAAGCCACTTGGAAACCCACACAGCAGAGGGAACTACCACAACTGAGAGGCCTTCTACATCTTTTAAAAGCCCTAAAAGTGGAAGAAATTTCACTCTTAAGAAATCCGTAACACTGCACCAGAAATTCCAAAGGGCTGAGAAAAGATTTCACTGCACTGAATGTGAGAAATCTTTCCTCAAAAACTCACAACTTGTGGGGCATCTTAGAACCCACATGGGGGAGAGACCGTTGAGTTGTTCTGAATGTGGGAAATGTTTCCCTAGAAAAGCACATCTAGTGCAGCATCATAGAACCCATACAGGAGAGAAACCTTTTATTTGTACTGAATGTGGGAAATGTTTCCCCAGTAGAGCACAACTAGTTCTGCATCATAGAACCCATACAGGGGAGAAACCTTTTAGTTGTACTGATTGTGGGAAATGTTTCATCACAAAATCAAACCTAGTGCTGCATCATAGAACCCACACAGGGGAGAAACCTTTTAGTTGTCCTGATTGTGGGAAATGTTTCATCACAAAAGCAAAACTAGTGCTGCATCATAGAACCCACACAGGGGAGAAACCTTTTAGTTGTACTGAATGTGGGAAATGTTTCCTCACAAAAGCAGAACTAGTTAAGCATCGTAGAACCCACACAGGGGAGAAACCTTTTAGTTGTACTGAATGTGGGAAATGTTTCCCCAGTAGAGCAAATCTAGTTCTGCATAATAGGACCCACACAGGGGAGAAACCTTTTAGTTGTACTGAATGTGGGAAATATTTCTTCACAAAAGCAAAACTAGTACTGCATCATAGAACCCACACAGGGGAGAAACCATTTAGTGTACTGATTGTGTGAAATGTGTCATCACAAAAGCAAAACTAGTGCTGCATCATAGAACCCACACAGGGGAGAAACCATTTAGTTGTACTGATTGTGGGAAATGTTTCATCACAAACTCATATCTACAGAAGCATCATAGAACCCACACGGGAGAGAAACCTTTTAGTTGTAGTGATTGTAAGAAATGTTTCTCCAGGAAAGAAGAACTAGTGTGGCATCATAGAACACACACTGGTGAGAAACCTTTTAGTTGTACTGATTGTGGGAAATGTTTTGTCGCAAAAGCACAACTAGTGCTGCATCTTAGAACCCACACAGGGGAGAAACCATTTAGTTGTACTGATTGTGGGAAATGTTTCATCACAAACTCAAATCTACATAAGCATCATAGAACCCACATGGGAGAGAAACCTTTTATTTGTAGTGATTGTGAGAAATGTTTCTCCAGGAAAGAAGAACTAGTGCAGCATCATAGAACACACACTGGCGAGAAACCTTTTAGTTGTACTGATTGTGGGAAATGTTTTGTTGCGAAAGCACAACTAGTGCAGCATCATAGAACCCACACAAGGTAGAAACCTTTTAGTTGTACTGAATGTGGGATATATTTCCACTGGAACTCAGAGCTAGTGACGCATCGTAAACCCCACAATGGAATGTGGGAGATATTTCTGCACAAAATGAAGACTAGTGAGGCATCATGGAATTCATACTGGGGAGAATAAACTGACATACTTGTAGTCTTGAATAATATATAGTCAGAAGTTGAAAAAACCGAACCCTATTAGAATCACCAATTAACCCAATAATCTAAAAATTCTGGCAATAGAAATCCCCCAGAATTAGAAAAGTATTTTTTTGTCAGAGAATGTCAGCCCAGTGCTATGTAATCAGGCAAAGCACCACTGTGACGTCTCCTTTTATTAATAGATTTGAAAATCAAAAGTTCAAAAACTTAACTTATGCATCCAGTAGCTGCCAATAGCGCCAAATAGACAACATGACGTAGCGCCCGTTTCGGGTTTATAATATTTGCAAAAAACCCTGCTTCAGGTCCATCCATAAGCAACAGTTGGCAATCATGGGAAAGATTACCATATCATTCTGCCACACTTTCTTGGTCTCTTGGTACTTCAGGATCTTCTTCCTCTCCAGGCAATTCAGAGAATAATCACTTGGTACAGACACCTCTATTATCAATGTTGTTTATATATTATTCAATAATCTAAAAATTCTGACAATAGAAATCCCCCAACATTAGAAAAGTATTTTTTTTGTCGGAGAATGTCATGCATGATTGCCAACTGTCGCTTATGGATGGACCTGAAGCAGGGTTTTTTGCAAATATTATAAACCTGAAACTGGCGCTACATCGTGTTGTCTATTTGGTGCTATTGGCAGCTACTGGATGCGTAAGTTAAGTTTTTGAACTTTTGATTTTCAAATCTATTAATAAAAGGAGACGTCACAGTGGTGCTTTGCCTGATTACATAGCACTGGGCTGACATTCTCCGACAAAAAAATACTTTTCTAATGTTGGGGGATTTCTTTTGTCAGAATTTTTAGATTATTGAATAATATACAACATTGATAATAGAGGTGTCTGTACCAAGTGATTATTCTCTGAATTGCCTGGAGAGGAAGAAGATCCTGAAGTACCAAGAGACCAAGAAAGTGTGGCAGAATGATATGGTAATCTTTCCCATTGTACTAGGTGTGACAAGCTTGATAAACTACCCATACCTGATAAACTACTCAAGCTTTACTTGGTTTGCAGCTTTTCATGCTGTGAGGGCTTCCAATAATTTACTCACCACCAAAGTTAAACTAACCAGCCTGTAGTTTTCTAAAACATCCTTACTTCCGCTTTTGTGTAAAGGGACCACTTGTGCCTCTCTCCAGTCCTTTGGCACCACATCTGACTCCAACGAAGCATTGAAAAGGTCAGTCAGTGGAGCTGCTAGAACGTCCCCAAGTTCCCTCAGTATTCTGAGGTATATCCCTTCCGGTCCCATTGCTTTGTCTACTTTAAGTTTATCTAGTTCCTTATGAACACAGTCTTCTGAAAATTGTTCAAGATGCCCCTTGCTTCTGTTCCTGTTTGTGGGTGTTTTCTGAGGTCCTGTCCTGGTTCTTCATCTGTAAACACAGAACAGAAATACTTGTTAAGAAATTCCACTTTATCCTCATCAGCTTCTACATATTCCTCCCCTTCACCCTTGAGTCTGACCATACCACTTTTGCCCTGCCTCTTCTCACTAACATATCTGAAAAATGTCTTATTCCCCCCCCCTCCCCCCGTTTTATTACACTGGCTATTTCCTCCTCTTTTTGAATCTTTGCTTTCCTGACTATTTTGCTAGCTTCTCTAAGTTTTCCCGAAATATAGATTCCTGTCTTCCTCTCTCTGTGATTTCTTGTATTTTATGACGGCCTCCCTCTTTTTCTTCACTTTTTCAGCTACTTCTTTATAAAACCATAGGGGTCTCCTTTCCCTTTTATGTTTATTTTTCATTTTAACATAAAGGTTGGTTGCCCTTAAAATATCCCTTTTCAGTTTTGCTCACTGTTTTTCTACATCCCCATCTATTCTCATCCCGCTAATGACTCCCTGAGATATTGGCACATCTTAGCAAATTTACATCATTAGCAGCCTTTCCAATAATTTACTGTCCACAGAGATTAGACTAACCGGCCTGTAATTCTCAATGTTATCCTTACGTCCGCTTTGGTGTAAAGAGACCCACATGTGTCTTTCTCCAGTCCTTTATACCAGTCCAAAGAGGCATCTACAGTACTTTAGGCAGCTTGAGCTTCTCCTTTCCTTCCAGATGATACTTTCAAATATTCTATTTTACATTGTATGCGAGTGTCCGCTCGTCCTGCAGGTAAAAGATTGTGCTGAGGGCTCTTTGAGTTTGTCTGACTGCCAGGAACTAGTGTTTTCCTTTGACTGCTGCTGCTCCTTGCAGTCCCTCAAAATCTCCTGCCCTAGGTGAGTGCCTAGTCTTGCCTAATGGTTGAGCTGGCCACTCTTTTTCTAAAGCTGCAAAACAAGGGCAAACTCGGCTGAAAAAAACTTCACCTGCAGCCAGACCCTCGCTGTGTTCTTCAGAGCTTCTAGCAATTTCCCATTGAAGACGCCTCAGGCAAAGCCATATCAGCAGATGGGCGGGGGTTGGGAACCAGAGAGTTCAGATTCTGAGCTAAAATGGCTAACTCTCCTGTGCTTTTGTGACCAGCCATGCCCTCCTGAAGGGAACTCTCAGCCTGACCATTCTCACTCACAGGGAGCTTGCCTGAGTCCTCCAACCTTGGCTCCAGTCTTCATGTGGCCCGATTCACCCCTCTGCAGCATGAATCCCGATGGCCAGTGCAGGCATTGAAGTGCCCGTGCTAACATGCTCATGGCTTGCCACTCCTGCCCCCTCTGATGCAATATCCTCTTAGAGGGGGCATGAGTGGCAGGAAACCACACAAAGGATAAATCTTAATATTCTTTGACTTTTCAGCTGCCTCCGATGATGTCTGCCATAGCATCCTCCTTCAAAGAATACAAAATGAAGTACTAAAATTATTTCTCTCCTACCTATTTCAGGGACAACAACAACTGAAAATGGGCATCAACACCTCATCCTCCTTCCCTCAAACCTAAGGCCTCCCTCAAGGCACTTTTCTTCAGCCACTATGCCCAATTATCCGTGCCCATAACACATACTTCCACATCTATGCATATGATATAATGATTGATTGATTTATTTTACCATTTTTATACCACCATTCATTTCGGTCAAAGCAGTTTATATTGCAATTTAAACTTGGTAATGTACATTAAACAGGGACATTGATAACTTGGATTTTTCTGAGGCAATGAAGGTACACGCCTTTCAACACCAACAACGCCGTATATGAAGGAATATCAAGCTGCTTCGCAGACATCACTCAATGACTGGCAAGAAACTCATTGACAGTTAACTATAAAAAATTCCAAAATACTCTGCATCACCAAGGATGACACGTTCCACCCACCCCCATCCCTGACAATAAATGAGATTGATGTGAAAGTCTGGACAGAGGTTTAGTATCTAAGTAACACCCTGGACCAACAACTAATACTGAAACCACACATAAACAACACAATGAGGACAACATACCACAAAGTGGGAACCCTGCAACACCTGCACCCCCTACTGGAACCATTGGACGTCTGTATGCCATTCCAGACCATCATCTCACCACACTTTGACTACTATAACTCAATTTACCACGACTCAAAAAATTCAACTCTGCTCCCATTACATTGCAGAGAGGAGTAGCCTAGTGGTTGGGGTAAGGTACTTCAGGCCGGAAGGTCGGGGGTTCAAATCTCACTAGAGGACAGCAACCTTGGGCCGGAAGGACTGGGGTTTGTAGTCCCACAGATACTCCTTGTGGTCTTGAGCAAGCCACTTAACCCTCCATTGCCCATGTTCCCTGTAAGTATTAGTGTATGTGTCTCATATCCCCGCATGTTAAATGTATCTCCCAATTGTGTTGTGACCGCTTTGATTAAAAGGATAAGGCGGTATACAAAACTGTCTAAATAAATAAAAATAAATAAAATTACACATTGCAAGCTTCCCCTGCAAAACTACATCAGATACTAAATACTGTTCCTAACTTTCAAAATCATCAACAACTAATCCTCCTCCCATCTACAAACTCTACAAAATACAACCAAAACCAACAGACAAAGCACTAAAAACATATTCAAAAGACATTTACACAGTTTGTGCCGCTGAATATCACGTCTTCTCCCTTGCATGCTCTGATGCTAACCGCTTAGCATCAGGGAGTGTCATGGGAAATCCGTGTGACAGTCCCTATCTTTTAGCTGCAGGGGCTAACTGAGAAGCATGAAATATTGCTGCTGCCTGGTTAACTACGGCAGCCATAAGGCAGTACAGTGACCCCAGATATTCAATGATATTCTGAATGAAATAGAGACTGAATGAATGTTTTGCTTTGGTCTCTACTGAGGAAGATGTAGGGAAGTTACTCATGGCTGAAATGGTATTTAAAGCTGATGCAGCAGAAGGATTGAAAGAAATATTGATAAACCGGGAAGATGTATTACAACTATTTGATAAACTGAAGAGTAGCTAATCAACTGGACCAGATGGTATACATCCAAGGGTGTTGAAAGAACTGAAGTATGAGATTGCAGACCTACTATTAGTAATGTAATGTGTATATAATATAATGTAAATATGTACATAGTTAGTGTACATAGTTACCTGATGGTTCTTATATTCTCATATTATAAGATTTCAATTTAATTAAGTTCTGTTCCATGTAAAACAGCAGTGCCATGCTGTTACGTTTTTGTTACCTGTAAACCATCTTGAATTGATGAAAGACGGTATATAATAAACTGTTAAATAAATAAATAAATAATCTGTGAACTATTATTAAAATCATATGAAATAACTAAAATTGTAGGATGACCTATGTAACACTAATTTTAAAAGAGGGTTTCAGGGGTGATCTGGGAAACTACAGACTGGTAAGCTTGACGTCAGTATCGGGAAAAATGGTAGAATACATTATAAAGAACAAAATTACTGAACATGTACATAGTCAGGGTTTAATGGGAGACAGCCAACATGGCTTTAGCTAAGGAAGGTCTTGTCTTACTAATCTTATATTTTTTTAAAGACGTAAATAAACAGGTAGACAATTTGGGTCGGACAATGTAGTGTATCTGGATTTTCAGAAAGCCTTTGACAAGGTCCCTCATGAGAGACTCTTGGTGAAATTAAAAAGCCATTGGATAGGAGGCAGTATACTACTGTGGATCAGGAACTGGTTAAAAGATAGAAAGCAGAGGGTAGGGCTAAATGGCGAATTTTCCCAATGGAGAAAGGTAAATAGTGGGGTACCCCAAGGATATGTGGTGGGTCTGCTGCTTATTGGTAAATGACCTGCAAATGGAAATAATAAATATAGGGGCTTGTTTACAAAGCCGCGGTAGCGGTTTGCGATCGTAATCGGAGCCGCGGCCCCATTGATTTCAATGGGGCCGCGGCTGCGATCGCGATCGCGAACCACTACCGCGGCTTTGTAAACAAGCCCCATAATCAAATCTGCAGATGAAACAAAATTATTCAAAGTTGTTAAAACCCAGGAGGATTACGAACAATAGCAAGAGGAACTTGATAAATAGGAAAGCTGGATGCTCAAATGTCAGATGAAATTTAATGTTGACAAGTGCAAACTTATACACCTAGGAAAGAACAACCGGAACTATGGTGACACGCTGCAAGGTTCCACATTGGGAACCACCCCCCAGGAAAAAGATTTAGGTGTCATCATGGATAACATGTTAAAACCCTCCGCCCAGTGTGCAGCGGCAGCCAAGAGAGTCAATACAATGCTAGGAATCACAAGGAAAGAAATGGAAAATAAAACAAAGGATATTATAATGCCTCTGTATCGTTCCATGGTGCAACCGCACCTTGAATACTCTCTGCAATTTTAGTCTCCGTATCATTAAAAAGGATATAGCGTTATTAGAAAAGGTACAGAGAAGAGCCATCAAAATGGTAAAGGGGATTGAAGGATACCCCAATCAGGAGAGGCTAGAAAGGTTAGGGCTCTTCAACCTGGAAAGGAGACGGGTGAGGGGAGATATGATAGAGGTCTATAAATTAATGAATGTAGTGGAACCTGTAAATGTAGATTGATTGTTTATGACATCAAAATGTAGCAAGACTAGAGAACATAAAATGAAACTACAGTGTAACCTATATAAAACTAAAAACAGAAAATATTTTTTCATTCAACACGTAACAAAACTCTGGAATTTGTTACTAGAGGCTGTTATAAAAGCTGTTAGTGTATCTGGGTTTAAAAAAAGTTTGGACAAGTTCCAGGAGGAAAGGTCCATAAACCAGTCTTAAAGGGGACCCAGGAAAGCCACTGGTTGCCCCAATACAAGCATTATGGAACCTGTGTTTTTTGGGGAAACTGCTAGATACTTGTGACCTAGATTGGAAGCAGGATACTGGGCTTGATGGACCTTGGTCTGACCTAGTATGGCATACCTTATGTTCTTAATGCTGGGGCCGCATATGATCCCCGGCATTGAATATCCAGAGTTAAGTTCAGCACCGACAGTTAGATGCTGTACTTGTGTTTAGCCATCGATGAAAATATTGGACCCATACTGACCATACTACAGGAGAATATCAAAAGCAGTCAATATACATGCATGATAGCATTCAATCTATATGCACCAAGCCTCTGGAACTCTCTACCAGAAAAATGCAGAAATATCACTGAAAAACCTCAAGAACATCCTATTCATGGAACACTTTGGACCCACCACATGAACTCCTCTTGTCTCCCTCTCCACCTCTCCCCAAAGCCTTCCCCCTTTGCATCCCTCCCACCCACCCCAAGCCTATCCATTGCTCAGACATCCGCACATCCATTCTGTTGCTGTTCGGTATACATATGACGTGTTCCACTGTACTATAGTTTATCTCATATAAAATGTATTTCTGCTGCACATAAGTTCTCATTGTTTTGTGTAACAACTTTGTAGCCATTATTAAATGTATAGTGCTTTGACCCGATACAAGCGGTATAAAAGGAGAGTTAAACAAATCAATAAATGAATAAATAAAATCTTGAAAAAGCAGGACCCACGGGGAGCGTTTTCAGCTGCAGTCCGATTCCATTGGAGGAGAGGAGGCTGGTTTCGTGGCTGGTGACTGAGCGGGCAGCCTGTTGACGTCATCTCCAGGTCCGTTATAATTCGATCTTATACGGCGCGTCTTCTAAGGGGCGCGTTTCAAAGGGGATTGGTCTGCCCCTTGTGAGCCCCTTTGGAGCCGTTTTGGAGCTGCGAGGTGTGTTGGTGAGTTATGCCGGGAGGCAAACGTAAGAAGAAACCCCCTGCTGAAGATTCTCAAGCCGGGGCGATTGAGAAACATCTAATATCTATGCCGCGAGCCGCCACTCCAGGTACTGTGCCTTTTGATCCTGTAACTGATGGTGCGAGTTTAAGCTCTTTGGAGCGAACACCCCCGCTTCCCCTGGGTTTTCTTAAATTATCTGGGGAATTGTCTCCAGTTTTGTTGTCCTCAAATGTGGCTCTCAAGGAGGTCTCATGGAGTCGTCCCTCTCCTTTACCAGCTCAGCCATCTGCTTCCACTGTTTCTCTCTCGGATATTTGGGTTTTGGTTTCACGTACAGAACAAATGCTTGCTGAGACTGTTCCTAAGCTATGTCAATTTACAAGGGACTCTGTGCAAAAATTTCAAACTCTTGACTCCCAGATAGGGGCTTGTTGCTCTGTTCTGGGGAAATTGGAGCCTCAAGTTAAAAAGTTTGCAGATTTCACAGTAACTTATGCTAAAGATAGTTTTCTTTTGCATCAGAAATTGGAGAATCTGGAAAACGTAGGTCGTAGTAAGAATCTTTGCTTATTAAATTTTCCCTTTTGTTCTTTGTTGTCTCCTCTAGTACTCTTTAGGAAATATTTGAAGGATATCCTCCTTTACCCACAGGCAGAGTCTTGTTTGATTACCAAATGTTATTATCTTCCTTTAAAAACTTCTTTAGGCCTTGGGGATAAGGATGAGAACCCTTCAGTGGATAGGGAGGATTTCAATTTAACCGCTTTTTTAGAAGAAACTCAAGATGAAATTACCACTAAGGCCACCTTATTGGTTACTCTATCCTTAGAGGATGATAAGATTTCTATCCTGAAGGCTTATTTCAAAAGGAAGGAGTTCCAATTCTGTGGTGATAGAGTGTCCATATTTCCCGATGTTTCTCGTTCTACACAACTCCGCATAAAGGCATTTTTATTATTGAAACCTAGAGTACTGGCTTTAGAGGCTACAATTTTCCTAAAATACCCTTGCAAATGTTGTATTTCATTACATTATGATAAATTTGTCTTTTTTTCCTCATCTGAGCTAGAAAAGTGGATTTTAGATCGGGAAAAGGGGCGTAATGCTTCATGATTGGTTTAGAGTGGGAAGTGAAGGGACTCTACCAGCTGATTAGTTGGCTTTGGCCCTTCTGGGTCTTGCCTTGTTTTCTATGGATATATTTTGTTCTGTTTAGTTTAATGTCTCTCCGAGATGTGGACTGATTGTGAGATTTATTATTTTTTGTTTCAATTTTCTTTTTGATTTTCTTTGTTTCTTGGATGTAACCTGTTTTTACAGTACAAGTATGTAAAAAGGTATCTTTATAAATAAAAGCCATAAAAAAAAAGAAAAAGCAGGACCCACAGCTGGATCACTGGTGACTAAAGGGGCAGAGGTGCGGTGGAAGTTACCAAGTTTCGGAGATGGTGGTAAACGCTCCATGGAAAAATGAAAACAGGTAAATTGGCACTAGTAGCTGGGGAGCATCCTGCGTGGACTCTGTACAATGCCGTCACCCATATCTAAAGACTTCATTTCTGCTTGTCTATGGAGAAAGTATTTATCTTGACATGAGCTGACACCTCCAGTAGAACATTTGGCCAGAAGGGAATCTCCTATCACAGGGTGCCTGAGCTTTCTTCCAGTGGAGGTGATGGGAGCAAAACCACTGAAGAAATTCAAAACAGCATGGCAGCGACACAGAGGATGAAATCAAAGGAAATCTAAAGAACTTTGCACTTTAGCAAATACTGTAGAATGGGATAACCAGCACAAAGTAGTGTAAACAGCACTAATCAAATACGTGGAGTAAATGGGGGTGTGCACTGCACAGAGTGCCCTGAACAAGCCCGGCAATCTCACTGAACATAAGAACATAAGATATGCCATACTGGGTCAGACCAAGGTCCATCAAGCCCAATATCCTGTTTCCAACAGTGGCCAATCTAGGTCATACGTACCTAGCAGTTTCCCCAAAGGACACAGGTTCCACAATGCTTGTATTGAGTCAAACATTGATATCCTGGGTCCCTTTTTAATAATGGTTTATGGACCTTTCCTCCAGGAACTTGTCCAAACCTTTTTTAAACCCAGCCACTAACAGCCTTTACTACATCCTCCGGTAACAAAGTCCAGAGTTTGATTACACGTTGATTTTTTTTTTTTAAGGTCCTTTACTAGCTTCTTCAGGTCCTCCTTTAAAAGGAGAGTTTGCTAAGGCACAACTTGGACACGATATTTGCAGACCAATTCCAGAGCTACAGCCACTAACAATTCAGAGGAAATCCTGATACAGGGCATCTGCTACAAACAAAGCCCCAGACTCCAATGCTGCCATCTCCAGTCTGTCCAGCAATTGTTGGATTCAGCGCAATAGCACTCGGGCTACCACACCTACGCAAACAGTTGCTTGAGCCCCCAAGGTCAAAATTGTGGAGGCATTTTTTTTTCAAAAAGTGAGGCTTTATTGTATCAAACAGATTACACAATCTAACATCAAAACAGATAATGTCAACAATATGTTTCCATACATGTAACCATAAAGTCAGCAAATGCTTTCGGCACTGCATCTGACTCGCCTCCTCTTCCTTAGTGTTTTATTGTTTTCCTGTTTAATATAAAGTATTGAAAACCCTCACTATCTTAATCACCTCCCCTACCTGGAATGAAGCTCAAATCTCATGTTGTCCTTCTAGGAGACCACCCAGTCCCTCCCATCCCATACCACTGAGCAGACGAGAGGGCCCATGCAGGTCATTATCTGCTCTCACTTACCATATTACTAGGTTTCATTTTCCCTCAGTGTATCACGCTCCGATAAACTTTCCACAAAGCACAAGCTTCAGTAATAAAGGCTCACCATGCTTTCTCCACTCCTTCCCCCCTACCCTGGGCTGATTCCAAGAGTGCATGGAGATGCTCAGAAGCTGAACAAAGGCTGGATCTGCAATCCTTCAAGCTGTAAACGTAACAGTCCCAGAAATAAATACCTGCTAGAAACACTTATAGCTCCTGAGAGTGCACTGTGACAAACCCACACACTAATTCCTACTAGGAAGTACTACATCTCCCAGAGTGCACTGTGATACTCCTACACTGTAGTATCCCCTAGAAAGGACTATAGCTCCCAGAGTGCACTGTGACAATCCCACACACTAATTCCTACTAGGAAGTACTACATCTCCCAGAGTGCACTGTGATACTCCTACACAGTAATATCCCCTAGAAAGGACTATAGCTCCCAGAGTATTCTGTGATACTCCCACTCAGTAATCCCTCCTAGGAAGGACTACAGATTCCAGTTTGCACTGTGACATTCCCACACAGTAATACACCCTAGGAAGGACTACAGCTCCCAGAGTCCACTGTGACACACCTGTTAGGGGAAAAATAGAAGTTAGTTTAAATGCACATTCAGGAGGCCTGTATAGGGGAAAATCAGAATCCTGTATATGTCCATATATGGGTCCAACTAAGAGCAACCAGTCACGTCAGAAACAATACACAGTAGAGGAACGTGATGTGTCCAAGGAAAGAACAAAACAATCATATAATATTGAAAAGAGGCGTTTTATTCACAAACCAAAAGTTGGTGCCCACCCGACACAGGCCGTGTTTCGTTTAACAAAACTTCATCAGGGGTATAGGGCAACTAGAAACAAAAACATTCAATTATTGCACTCAAATATATATAAAATATAATAAAACATATATTAAAACAAATAATATATGTTTTATTATATTTTATATATATTTGAGTGCAATAATTGAATGTTTTTGTTTCTAGTTGCCCTATACCCCTGATGAAGTTTTGTTAAACGAAACACGGCCTGTGTCGGGTGGGCACCAACTTTTGGTTTGTGAATAAAACGCCTCTTTTCAATATTATATGATTGTTTTGTTCTATGTCCATATATGGAAAGGAATGTGCTGTGCTAAGCTAAATTGATTGTTCTACTCAGAGACGACTCGCATTTGCATATTTACTGATAAGCTGTACTGGGCCTCAGGGAATGGGTGGATGACGTATGAATATGTTTTTGCTAATGTATAAAGGATACACAATCTCTCCACCCCGGTAGAATAAACTGCATACCACTTATGTGCAAGTGTGTGTGTGTTTGTTTTCCTGGATTCCAGATATAGAAGGTAAGGTGATTCCTCAGCCCAGAGGATTAACGAACGTCCCAAGGGTTAGTGATATAAAGTGCTGGGAAAGGAATAATGAACCCTTACAACACCCACATATTAATTCCTCCTAGGAAAGACTACAGCTCCCAGAGTGCACAGTGACACACGCACATAGTAATCCCACCTAGGAAGGGCTACGGCTCCCCCACTGTGACACTCCCACACAGTAATCCCTTCTAGAGAGAACTACAGCTCACAGAGTGCACTTGTCCCCCCCCCTTGTCTAAACAGCTTTGACCTGGTGAAAAGCGGGATATAAATGCAGCTAATAAATAAATTAAATAAATAAATACCTCCTTTGAAGGACTAGAGCACCTGAGAGTGCACTCTGACACTCCTACACAGGAATCCCTCCTAGTAAGCACTGCAGCTCCCAGAGTGCACTGTGACATTCCCATAGAGTAATACCCCCTAGGAATGACTACAGCTCCCAGAGTGCTCTATGACACACACAGTAATACCCCCTTGGAAAGAATACAGCAACTGAGAGTGCACTATTACACTCCTACACAGTAATACCCCCTAGGAAGGACTACAGCTCCCCCACTGTGACATTCCCACACATTAATCCATCCTAGGAAGGACTACAGTTCCCAGAGTGCAATATGAAGCTCCTTCAGTAATCCCTCCTAGGAAGTACTACAGCTCCGAGAAACCACTCTGACACTCCTACACAGTAATTGCTCCTATTAAAGGACTACGGCTCCCAGATTGCATTGTGACACTCCAATAGAGTAATACCCCCTAGGAAAGACTACAGCTCCCTGAGTACACTGTGACACTACCACAGAGTAATACCCCCTAGGAAGTACTACAGCTCCCAGAGTGCACTGTGACACTCCCTTAGAGAAACTCTTGTTTACTTCCTGGGCTCAGTGGCTGGAACTTGTTCTATGCATATAATATCTTTGTTTCTATAGATCAGACAGGTGAAATCCTCCTGGGCATTCGGTCGTTAGTAACTCCTCTCTCCTTCCATGCAGTCGGAATATCTCAGGAAGTGAATCTGTGAGAGGGATG
Organism: Ichthyophis bannanicus; assembly: GCA_033557465.1. Classification (NCBI taxonomy): domain Eukaryota; kingdom Metazoa; phylum Chordata; class Amphibia; order Gymnophiona; family Ichthyophiidae; genus Ichthyophis; species Ichthyophis bannanicus. Next base: position 68,195,288 of record CM066031.1, read on the forward strand.
ACCCAGCATTAGTACAGCCCCTTTCACAAGTTTCGCAGGGCTGGGGGAGGGCACTCGTTCTCCTCCCCACACTTCCTCCCACTGAAGCCACTGGGAAAGACGCTTCCTACTAGCACCAGCAAAATTCACACCACCAGCTTTGCAAGGAGGGAATCAAGGCGTGTTCCAGAGAAGGGCAGGAGAATGGCCGCAGGGTTTTCTGCTCAGCAGGTAGGAGACTGGCAGGAGATGGCAGCAGGGGAGGCAGTGCCAGGATCCAGCCTTGGAGACACACACACATGGGGCATGTAGAAGGGGAAATGAGGCTGGCACTGCTCAGTCTAGGAAAGAAAGTTCTGCTCTTTATTCCTTACAAGCCTCTGAGGCTCTTCCTCCTCATTCCCCTCCCATGTGGCTCTTAGTTTCTGTTTTCTGCAGTGTCTTTGGATTCTCTTTTTCTCTTTCGCTCTTCCTTTTGCACAATTTCTTTTGTGTCAATTAGCAGAAAATAAGACCCAGATACACACGCACACAGGTGGACATTAAGACCTTTACACTTCGTTCTCTGCACACATCCAACAGACAGCTAAATCTTGTCCCTTCTTTCTCTATAACATTGGCAAAATTTGTCCCTTCCTTTCTACACACACACTAAGGGGCATGTTTACTAAACGGCGCTAATGTCACCGGCGGTACAGGCAGCGTTAACGTGAGCAATGCCATATAAGGAGGTGGGCGTACCAGAGGTAATGTAGTGATGTCCGTATAATGCACGTTAAGGGGTGCAGTGCCCATCAAGCGCGCCTTGGCCATGTAGAGCGCGTTAACGGGATGTAAGCTAACGCTGCCAAGCAAAGCACAGTATAAAGCTGACAAGGGGTTTTTGGTGGTGCCTTATGAGGCGCCCTCAGGTTAAGGCACCATATAAGTCACCTCAGAAGGTGCCACATACGGTGACTAACCTGAGCTGGCGTATAAGGTGCCCTGAGGTTGTTATGGTGACCCAGGAGATGGTGGCCAAGGGCAGGAAGGTGCCCGAAGCTGACAAGCAAGAAATGTATGGGCAAACACAGATGTAACGCTAACACTGCACAGAGCACCAAGGAAAGGAAATGGACAAGTGCTGGAAGAACGCAGAGATGTGGCAGCCAGTAAAATGGACAAATATATAGGAGGCAGCTGTACTGACGCAGAGGGTGTTGTTAATGTAAAGCGCTACAATGACAATGTGTGTGGAAGAGGATTTTAATATGTGGCCTCCAGTGGAGGCAGAGGTGGCAAGATATTTGCAATATTATGAGGATAGAGGAGTAGTAGTGCCATGCAGAGCAGACACAGGAGAGGCAAGCATGAAGAGCCGCAATGCCGAAAAGGGTACCAGTGCAGGACATGGGGTAGCAGCCTGCACATGAGGACAGGACTCCACACAGCTGACAGAGGCAGATAGACGGACGGAAGGATGGCTGGCATCTGTGATGAGGGTAGTATGTGCTGGCAGCACAGATTGATGAGATATGTTTGCCTGTTATAGGCCTCGGACACGCTTAGTAAAAGAAGACCACTGAGGAGTTGAATCCATGACCTCTGCCTTGGGAGGCAATGTATTAACCACTGGGCTACACCTCTATGGCTTTTGTCACAGCAGTGGCTGGCTACACAGTGACTACAGGTAACCACACAAAATGTCTGCTGTAGTTTCCAGGATAGGGTAAACCCACCGCTACCCATGATGCATTGCACATGCAGAATAGCAGTCCACATCAGATCACCAGATGGGATATGCACCTCTGCAGCACCCCACCTTGGTAGGGGGAACTGACCGTGTGTGTTACTGGCTCAGAGCAGCTACAGACCATGCCATTTTGCAGGTTCTGTGTTCACCCTGAGGACGTGTGCCCAGCACCAGGTCCACAATACCTGTGGTGCTGGAGATAGGCCCTCCTGCAGATCCCCATCACTAATAGTGTGTAACAGGTGTTCTCTGCAGCAGAACTTTAACTCATTGTTTGTCCATCTGTATTTCCCAGTCACAGCTGTCTCTGGTGGACCAGAACTCACTGAAAACAGTGCCTATCCAGTCTTATGTTGTGGCTGTTATCAGAGTAGTGGGGTGCTTGCACTTGCATGAGGGTTAGGTAGCAATGCAAAATGTAAAGTTACCGCACATTAACTTTACTACTGTCACATTAGTGCCGTTACGTAAACATGCCTCAAGACATTTATCCATTCTTTAGTTACCTCCCATCTAGACTATTGCAACCTCTTCCTTGCTGGTCTCTCTCTCAATCACCTCTCTTCACTTTGGAGGTGTTGTGATGAGGAGTTGTTGAGGACTTTGAAGGTTGTGAATATGGATTTAAATTTAATGTGTTCCTTTATTGGAAGCCAATGCAGTTGTTTGAGAAGAGGTGTAATGTGCTCTGGGGGTTTATTTGCTTTGCGTAGGATTCATGCAGCAGTGTTGAATGTGCGTTGGAGAGGGTGGACGGTTGAATTTGGTATGCCTTGAAAAATGATATTACAGAAGTCGAAGTGTGGGAAGATGATTGCTTGAAGGACTGAATGTAAGTGATGGTCGGTCAGTAAATGTTTGAGATGCTTGATCATTTTGAGCGTGAAGTAAATGCTCCGAGTAAGATTTTATACGTGTGTTGAGAAAGTGAGGCATTGGTCCAGTGTGACTCCAAGATATCGTATATCTTATTTCAGTTGGATATGAGTGCCATCAATGTAAGAAGGAATACTATATATATATATATATATATATATATATAAGTTTATTATAAGTGATTATACGTAGGGCATAAAATTTGTAAGTGTATGGATGCAGGGTCACTGGTCACTTGACGACCTTGCAGAAAAGCTTTTAGCTTAGCTTTGCAAAGGGATGCACACACATTGTATGGAGAAATAAGTACAGAGAGCAAAGGAAATAAGAGAGGCTGATTCCCCTTTTTCAGATCCCCTTTTTGGGAGCTCTGTAAAGATAATCTTTTAACCCTGCAGTTCAGCTTTGTATCTGTAACTTTCCATGACGTATATAGCACATCTTTTATGCTATATAAGCAAAGCTATACTCTGAATAAACTGAACAGCTTGAATCATACTATTTTTGTGTGGCTGCGGACTGTTCCCAAGCGCGTGTGCTAAGAAGTAGGAACCAGGGAGACAAAACCAAATTCATAGCATCATTTGTGGTAAATGATATATAAGCATCAGTTGGGGTAACTGATATATATATGTATATGAGAAATAGTATCAGTTGGGGTAACTGATATAAATAATAATGGAAGAACCCAATCTGTTTTCGTAACAATCAGTAGATATGGAAGATGGTGGTTTGAAGCCAATGTCTCTTGTGATGAACTTGGCCTCTGTCTTCTTGAGGTCTGTGTTCAAATTGTGTATTTTGAGCCAGTTGCAGACAGCGGAGAAGCAGGTTATTATGGGTATGATGTCTGGATTTGATGTGTTGATAGGTGTATATATCATTACATCATCTGCGTAGATATGCTATAGGATGTTACAAGCCTTTATTACAGAGCATACTGGTTGTACGAAGAAGTTAAATAGTAATGATGAGAGGGTCGAGCCTTGTGGGACTCCTTGAGATTGGGGTGGTATTTGTTTGTCTATTGGGGCTTTGTATGATATAGAGTGGAATTTGTATGGTCTATTGGGGCTTTTTTTCTTTTGTGCCTTAGTGCTGTATGGCACCCCAATATCCCATCCTTATAATTTGTATATAAGTTTGTAAGACAGGACAACTTATAAGTGAAAATAAATCAAATATATTGAACTAGAGTACACATGTCTGCAGGAAATCTAAAGCTGACACTGTGTTGTTATCCTGTGAGGCAGAAAGTGACATTACTCGATACAGAACTCCAGTAACTGTCTGCCCACTTTACATTCTACAAAGCGCTATTTTATACATTCACGTCACAGTTTTTTCTCTTTAACCCATTTGTCCTCACAAACTCGGGGATTATGTGCAAGCCCCATGAAAACATCTGGTTCTTGTTCCAGGTTCTGAATGTGGTTAATGTTTCCTCTCTCTTTGCTGGGACGGGCAACCATTCTTACTCAACCCAACTTCACGGGCTTCGGTGATAGAACCTCCTCCCTCTTCTACCATTAGAAGAGAAGCAGAGCTCCAGCACTGACCCAGCAAAACCCAAAGCTAGCCCCAGGGGTCTGGGCAGGGTGGGACGGAGCCAGGGCTGCAGATGGTGCTGTGTTGAGGAGCAGGAGAATGGCTGCAGGGCTTCTGGCTTTTGCTAAACACTTGCTTGGAAGGTCTGTCTGCCTGTATATGGTATTTATTTATCTTAGCATTGCTAGAGTGCCTTACTTTTCAGTCTTTTTGTTTGTGATCTTGCTCTGCATTCTCTCTCCTCTTCCTTATTATCCCAACCCATGGCTGAAAATCTCTTTTAGCTGTCCTGTACTCCTTACCACGATCATTCACATGTGCATCTCATCACTTGCAATTTCTGCCACCTATCCTTTTATTCCTTCTGACTCCTGTTCTCCTCTCCATCTCTCTCTTTTATGGCTCCTCATCACTTTCACATCCTACTCCTCATACTTCCCAATTGTCTCCCCTCCTACCAATACCTGTAAGCCCCTCCCCTCATCTCCTCTTTACCATCCTCACTTCCCCGATCTTGTCATCTCCCCTATCATCAACTCTTGCGTTTCACCACTTTCTCCCTCTATTTCAGCCATCTCCTCTCTCTTGCTAAAACAACCTCTCCCTTGTTACCTCCGTGCTGTCTCCTCTCTGTCCCGCACTCTTCTACTCCTTCTCATTCTCTCTTCCAGAGATATCAATGCCAACCCTGAGCCCCCTAGACTTTTGTCAAGCTTCTTGAACAGATCCTGACACAACATCTAAAATCTTATTCATATCCCTCTCCTCTCCCCCATCTCTCTCCCTTTCTCATGTGCCTTTTGGAATGCACACTCCATCTCAAATAAACTTGCCTTCACTCATGATCTGTTTATCTCTAGTGTTCTCTATCTCCTTGCTCTAACTGAGACTTGGCTCCTCCCAGAAGACAGGGCTTTATTTCCTGCTCTCTGTCATGGCAGATATCAATTCCTCCACACACCTCATTCCACTGGCCGTGGTTGTGGGGTTGGGCTTCTACTTTCTCCTTCCTGTCAATTCCATCCCCTCCTTCTGTCTCAGTCTCACCCCTTTCCCTCCTCTGATGTCCACTCTATCCAGCTTTTTACTTCACTAACTCCATCCAGCTTTTTACTTCACTACCTCTCCAATTAGCTGTTATTTATCAACCCCCTGACTGATCCATCTCTACCTTTCTCTCTGACTTTGATTCATGACTTTCCTTCTTTCTGGATTCATCTTCCCCCTCCCTTATTCTCGGGGATGTAACATTCATGTTGATCACCCCTCTGACCCTTATGCTTTAAAGCTCTTTTCCCTTACCTCATCATTCAACCTCCAGCTTTGTTGTACTGCCCCCACTCCTCAGCAAGGCCACTGCCTTGACCTTGTATTCTTTTCTAATTGCTTACCCTCAAACTTCTGTATCTCACTTCTTCCCTTATCAGACCATCACCTGCTAAGCTTCACTCTTCATCACCTGTCACCTCAACCTCGTTATTGGCCCATTGGACCTCTCCTCCACTGTCTCATCGCCTCTTTCCTCTACTATGTCATCTGAGTCTGTTAATGAGGCAATAGCTTCCTATAACACTGCACTCTCCTCTGCTCTGGATGCTCTTCCTCCACCCATGCCAAGTCCCGTGAAGCGTACTGTACCCCAACCTTCGCTCTCTTCCACTACCGTTACCTACGTTATTGCACCCACTCAGTTGAGTGGGCTTGGCTGAAATTCCGCACCCTTGTGGATTTTCTACACTTCAAATTCAGGTTTGTCTTTTGCAATCAGCCATGACACTCGCCAAACAAGGCTATTATGTCCATCTGACTAACTCTCTTGCCTCTGACCCTCACTGACTCTTTACAACTCTCAACTCTATCCTCAAGATGCCTCCACCTCCGACCCCTCCCTCCCTTTCTTCATGACTCCTGGCTGACTACTTCTAAAATCCACAAGATCGCACTCCAATTCCCCAGGAGGTCAGTTACTTTCCCTCCTCCCCTTATTCACTCCCAATTTTCCCCCTACCTCTGCTACTCTTTCTTCCTTTTCTATGTCCTCTGAGGAGGAAACCACTCTCCTCCTTTCCTCAGCCAAACTCACTACCTTCTCCTCTGATCCTATTCCCACCCATCTCCATAACTCCATCTCCTCAACTATAGTCCTTTCCGTATCACATATTCTCAACCTATCCCTCTCCACTACAACTTTCTCTGTAGCCTTCAAGTATGCTGTGGTCACTCCTCTCCACAAGAACCCCTCACTAGACCTATCTGACCTTCTATTGACCTGTCTCCCTCTTTCCCTTCATTTCTAAGCTGATTGAATGTGCAGTTCACCATCATCACCTCAATTTTCTCTCAAGCCCTTCTGGATCCTTTACAATCTGGTTTTTGTCCTTTACTGCACATTCTACTGAAACGGCTCTTGCCAAAGTCTCCATTGACCTGTTCCTGGCAAAATCCATGGGCCTTTACTCAGTCCTCTGGTAGAGATGAGGACGGTAACTGAATTCAAAAAAACATGGGACAAACACAGAGGATCTCTAAAGGTAAAAAGGGGACTGTTGTAGTTGTTAAGGAAGGACAGACTAGATAGGCCATGTGGTCTTTTTCTGTCGTCATATTTCTATGTTTCTGTGTTTCTATGTTTCTTGACCTATCTGCTGCTTTTGAAACTATTGACCGCAACCTTCTCCTTGATACCGTGTTTTTTCTTGCTTTTAAGTGCTCTGTGCTATCTTGGTTCTCTTCTTATTTCTCCCATCGTTCTTTCAGTGTTTGTTCTGGTGGATTCCTTGTAAAATGGAATTGCAGTAATCCAAGAATGAGGTGATAATGACTTGGCAAACTGTCCTAAATTGGTTGTGGTCCAGTAGCGGACCACAGGTTGGGTTGTACAGGATCTTCTATTTGTAGTTTGTAGTGGTTGTCATTTTCTTAATGTGCGCTTGCAAATTCAGTAGCTAGCTTAATATGACTCCAAGGCTTTTCACTTCCTATTTTACAGACAGGGTGATATCGTTGACCTTGAAAATTTCTGGGAGTGAGTAGGATGTCTATCTGGTGATGATCAGGACCTTGGTCTTGTCTCAGTTGATTATTAGATTAACCCACCTACGACTGCCTTGCGGCATGATTTAATAGGTGAATATTCTGAGTTCTTGGTGTTGAAGGGGGCATATAGCATTAGGTCATTGGTGGTGTTGTTGTTAAGTGCCGTCGAGTCAGAGTCGACTCATGGCGACCCTCTGGATAGCTATCCTAAATTGTGTTCGGTCTTCAGTCAGGCGGCTCATTGTTGACAGACTGGTACCCATAGCTGCTGTTATTGTATCGATCCATCTTATTGCTGGACTTCCTCTTTTGCGTTGACCTTCTATCTTGCCAAGCATGATGTCTTTCTCTAATGATCTCTCTCTCCACATGATGTGTCCAAAGTATGAAAGTCGAAGTCTTGTCATCTGAGCTTCTAAAGAAAGCTTAGGTTTGATCTCCTCTAGTACCGACTGGTTTGTTCTTCGGGCAGTCCATGGTATACACAGTATTCGCCGCCAGCACCATAATTCAAAGGCATCAATTTTCTTCCTATCTGTCTTTTTCACTGTCCAGCTTTCACATCCATATGATGTTATTGAAAATACCATGGCTTGAACAAGTCAAATCTTTGTATGGAGAGAGACATCTCTGCTCTTGAGAATCTTATCTAGGTCTTTCATGGCCATTCTTCCAAGAGCAATGCGTCGTCTGATTTCTTGACTGCTTGTTGCTTCTTTATTGATAGTTGATCCAAGTAGGTTAAAGTTGTTCACGATTTCAATTTCTTCTCCTTCAACGATGAACCTGTTGATTACGCCAGTTGTCATGATCTTTATCTTCTTTACATTAAGGTGCAGGCCCATTTTGAGACTATATTCTTTGACTGTGAGGAGCAAATGTTTCAGATCATCCTCACTTTCAGCCAGTAATGTGGTATCATCAGCATAGCGAAGGTTGTTGATGAGTCTTCCACCAATCTTCACACCTCTGTTGTCTTCATACAAGCCTAGGGGGAAAGTAAGGGTCATTGGTGTATAAGTGGTAATTTATGTTGTGGCTCTGAATGAGTTTGCAAATTGGTTGTATGTACAGGGAGGAACCTTGTGGTATGTCACTTAGATGTTTAATCGGTTTGGAAGTTTTGTCCCTTATGTTAATTTGCTGCATGCATGCTGTCGAGTAAAACTGGAACCAGGAGAAGAGGGTGCTGTTTTTTCCTATTTCTGTCAGCCGATCTTCAGGATTGTGGACCACCCACTGTCCGCCCTCACTCCGCCTCAGCGACGCCCCTTCAACCCACATCTAAGCCTCCCTGTAAAACATGTTTTTTGTACAGAAACACTTTTGCTGGGGCCAGCAGGGGAGAGAATAGCAGGGATAGACATTCCCGCTATTCACAGGACAGAATGACCCCCAGAATGTTTACGAGTGAGGTCAGCAGTGTTTGCATATTGCAATTTGGTCTAAACTCATGTTGTTGCATATCCAAGGGGGCGTAAGTTTTATGAAGCTCTGTAGCTGTAATTGTACTGCCTTTTCTATTATTTTTGCTAAATTTGGAAGTATCTTTGCATTGTAGAGATACAGTTCTGGACATGTCATGTGTTCCAAGATGGATAACAACATCAGTTGTAAACCCCTTACTTTCCTCTGGGACTTCCCGAGCAAGCTGGTTCTTATTCTTACTGGCTGAAGACTCTGGAAGGCATTTTCTCACCTTCTGACCCTGGAACGAAGTTCCTGAAATTAATGCCTCTGATAATGGAATCACCTAATATTAGCAGTTTTCTGTTTTGAAATACCTTGAAAACACCCAGGAAATTTCTCTTACACTGTATGTCAATCTTCTTGTCTAAGACCACACATCAGTTTCTATTAATGGAGAATCCTCACTTACCAAGGCAGAAGAAGGTATTATGAAAGGATATCTCGAGGTGGAGTGGGTGTCCCCGTATAATGGTTTGTAACCTGCCAGAACCCACTGTAATCCATTTATTCTTGAATTGCTGTATTTTGTTATTATTATTGATTTATTTTATTAAAGGTTTTTTATACTGCCTTTTCCAGTAATCAAAGCGGATTCCAGACAACAAAACTTCTTACCTTGAACATAATTATAACAGAGTGAGATGGTAGAATTATATACTGATTTTTCGTCTAATTCAATGTCAACTTTATACAGTGACATATTTAAATAACATATTTATAAAGATAATTCCATTCCCAACATATTTACTAAGCTCAAAGATTGTCAACTGTATTGGAATGCATAGACTGGAAGGCTAGGTTGGGTAAATCTTGACTTAGTCTTGTGGGTTGAAAAGTGCTCAGCGAATAGATTGGTTTTAAGGCCTTACGAAATGCGGAGAGATCATTAATGGATCTGAGCTTATCAGGAAGGGAGTTCCAGTTCACGCGTGCAGTGTATGTAAAGGCTATGTTGCTTATCAAGCGGTTAGCCTTGTGGAGGTCAGTGGGGACTACGAGGGTTTTGAGAGTTGAGGTATGATGGAACTATATTCTTTAGAAGTTTGGATGTGATCATGAGTAATTTGTATTTTAGACGTCTATGAAATGGAAGCCAGTGTAATTCATATAATATAGGTGTGATATATTCAGTTCTATTAACTTTCCAAATAATTCTGGCAACCACATGTTGGGCCATCTGTAACTGGCTTATTGCCTGTATGGAGAGGCCCTGGAAAATGCTGTTGCAGTAATCAAAGTGTGGGGTGATCATTGCCTGAACGACAGACCGAAAGTCATAGCTTGATAGCAGTGGTCTCAATTGCTGAATCATCTTTAGTTTGTAATAGATCTTACCTGAGGTTAATTTTATATGGGTGGTCATGCTAAGGGATTGATCTAGAGCAGGCATGTCCAACTTCGAACAGGTGATGATCTACTTTTTCCAGCCAAAAGTGCCGGTGATCTACCACCATGAAAATTAAATTTCAGATTAGTTTCAAATTAAATTTTAACCCAATAACGTTGGAGGATTCCCCCCCCCCCCCCCCATTTTTAATGAACCTTCTGTCATTTACTTGGATGTGATCAGCTGTTAAGCAAATTAAGAACAACTTTCTAAACTGAAAGTGTACAAAGCTATGGGACCGGAAAGGATACATCCCAGGATACTGAAAGAGCTCAGAGAGGTTCTTGCAGGGCCGTTAAAGGATGTCTTCAACAGATCCTTGGAAACAGGAGAGGTTCCTCAAGACTGCAGAATGGCTCATGTCATACCTTGTCATACGCGCCCCAGCCCTCCGCCTAGGGGTCAGAGGGTTGGGGTTGCCATGATGCCCTTTATGCAGAAAATGACTATAGCTTTTACTCCCGCTGTGCCTTATGGGAGTGGTAGTTTTTAGTCCTCTGATAAAAGGATAGCCGTGAGTTGAGTGTTAGGCAAAAGTTGACAAGAAATTTATTCCCCTTCCCAAACGGACTTAGTGCAGAACAAAACAGTACACTTTACAGGAGCTTTTGCTTGAAGGTTATTTACAGAAACAAAATAGCTGTATTTTTATACTCTTGGCTTCCAAAACATGCAAGGCATTTTTCCATATAACAAAGTAGTAAAACAAAACAGCTTCTTCTTTTTCCTCAAAGAAAAACACTTCCTTTTCTTTTCTTTCCCTCAGCTCATTCACACAATCTTTAGCGAAGGGATTTTATGTCGTCTGCCAGGCAGAGCGTACAATCCATTGGAATTGCTTCTGAGTCAGCAGAATTAAATTCCCATTGCATATCCTCAACCTCAGAACTTACTGAGTTTTGTTTTAAGCTGTTACTGCTAGGCTTGGAATAATCTCTCTCTAAGAACTGGGGCGTTTCCCCTGGGTACAGTTCTAGAGGGTGAGGTCTTGTAAGGCTTGTGGCTGTGGAGATTCTTCCCTGGCTCTCCCCTAGCTCTCTCCAGCTGCTAGGAAATGCTTTATAACTTTCTGCATTCAAATCCAGACTAGAGCACTGCCCTAGCTCTCTAGTAGAAGCTGAGCTTCTTGACTTCCCTAGTTTAGTGTTAGACTCCCACCTGTATAGACCTTGAAGCCTTTCCTCCAGCAGTGAGATCTGAAGGGCCCCCAGCTCTCTCCGTCTAGGCAGGTTCCTAGTAACCGGCTGTGCCTTCTCTCCTTCTGCTCGGCTGGACTCACTTCCTGAACTACAACCAGGTTCTTCACAGGGTCTCCAACCTTCTGAAGTCTCTGAGCTTCTCCACCTCTCTGAAGCTCTCCGTGTGCCAGTCTCTCCTTCCTGGCCACTGCTTCCTTCTCTGCCATGCCTACCGCTTCTTTGCTCTCTGCCAGGTCTTCTGCTTCCCTCCTTCCCCTCCCTTCCTGGAGCTACTGAGCAGCGTTTATATTTCTGCTTTCTGAAGCTTGGCTCAGCTTTTCTAAGCAGGTGAGAGTAATCAAACTCCAAGCTTGCTGCTACGTCAGAGCTTGGGCGTGTCAGCTCAACTGCTCCCTCTCCCTGCTTGCTTCTCTTGTGCAGACTCTGAGCTGTGTATGTTGGCTGACTGTCAGTTTTAAAGGTACAATCCACCTTTCTTTCTACTTCCATAGGCTCTGCCTGTGCTTCTGTATTACAACCTCTACACAAAAGTGGTGACAGGGAAGAAGTGTCAAACTACAGGCTCGTGAGCCTTACCTCAGTGGCAGGAAAAGTAATGGAGGCACTCCTGAAAGAGTGAATAGTGAACTTTCTCAAAACCAACAGGTTGCAAAATCCAAGGCAACATGGTTTTACCGAAGGATGGTCTTGCCAAACAAATCTGATTTAGTTCTTTGACTGGGTGACCAAGGAACTAGATCAGGGGCATGCAATGGATGCCATCTATCTGGATTTCAGCAAAGGCTTTGATACTTTTCCTCATAGGAGGCTTGTCAATAAACTCAGTAACTTGGGGATGGGTCCCAAGATGGTAAACTGGATTAGAAATTGGTTGACTGACAGACAACAGAAGGTGATTAATAAATGGAACTCACTCGGATGAAAGGAAGGTGATTAGCAGGGTGCCCCAGGGTTCGTTCCTGGGCCCGGCACTGTTCAATGTATTTGTGAGTGATATTGCTGAAGGGCTGAATGGAAAATCTGTCTTTTCCCCTGAGAGAGTGGATATCATGAGGAAAGATCTACAAAAGCTGGAAGATTGGTCTAATGCTTGGCAATTACAATTTAATGCGAAAAAGTGCAGTGTAATGCACTTAGGTAGCAGAAATCCAAGGGAAATATACGCAGTAGGGGGTGAGAGGTTGATGTGCATGGTTCAGGAGAAAGACCTTGGTGTGATTATCTCTGATGATCTCAAGATGGCAAAACAGTGTGACAAGGCGGTGGCAAAAGCCAGGAGGATGTTGGGCTGCATGCAAAGAGGGATTACCAGCAGAAAGGAAGAGGTACTTATGCCACTGTACAGGTCGCTGGTGAGGCCTCACTTGGAATACTGTGTTCAGTTTTGGAGACCATATCTTCCAAAAGATGTAAAAAGACTGGAAACTGTTCAGAGGAAGGTGACCAAAATGATTTGGAGCCTGTGTCAGAAGCCTAATGAGAAGAGACTTGAAGACCTAAATATGTACACTTTGGAGGAGAGGAGGGACAGGGGAGATATGATTCAGACTTTTAAATACTTAAAGAGAAACGATGAACAAACAAACCTCTTCCAAAGACGGGGACGCTGTAAAACTAGAAGGCATAACATGAAGCTGGAAGGCGGAAAATTGAAAGGCAATGTCAGGAAATATTTTTTCACTGAAAGAGTGGTGGATGCTTGGAATGCCCTCCCGATGGAAGTGGTGGGGGCAAACACAGTGACAGAATTCAAAACGGCATGGGACAAACACAGCGGATCGCTTTACAGAAAAAGGATAAAAACAAAATAAACGGAACCATCTAACTTCTGAACCATCTAACTTCTCAACAAATAGTGGTGTCCTACATGGAGTGGTGGGTTCACCCCTAAACAAAGACATGGAGAGGGGTGGCCTGCACAGAGAGACAGGTGCACCTACTCTTGCATATTGCTGGGCAGACTGGATGGACCATGCTGGTCTTTATCTGACGCCATTTACTATGTTACTATCTTACAAAACAGAGAGATGAAGATCCGTAAGAACTGCGAGGGGAAATGGAAAGTACATTTTTTCTTAAAGTTTTAATGAGTAATAACTTTCTTTAACTGTCTTAATAAATTTCTTTAACTTTTATTGAGTAATTTGTGTTAAATTTAGGTTGAGTATTGATCCAGGCTGATCTTGCACAATTTTTAATATTTCGCTCTTGCTCATTAGTGAGAAGTCTGAGCCTGCATTTCATCCACCAGCTTTTTGAAGTTGGGTGAATATTGCATGAGGGCCAGTCTCAGGGAATCCTGGAGATGTTCATCTGTCATGTTGGAATGTTGTGCACTCTTTGTCATTTTCAGATGGGAAAACACAGATTCACACAAATAAGTTGAACCGAAACAGGAGTGTACAGCTTCACTGCATCTTCTCAAGTTGAGAAATTTGTCTCTAGGCACTAGCTTCCAAAACGATTCTTGCTCAGCACGGGTCTTGAGAAAAATGTCATTTTTAAGGGTTAATATTTTGTTTTCAAGAGATGGCTTGTTCAATGAGTAATTTTTACTGATAGCAGCTGCAGTTTCTTTAATGTCCACATCTACTTTGAATGGGTATGACAAGTACTCCACAACTGTTCCAATTTTTTGGAAGTCACAGAATCTATTTTCGAATTCCTGGATAACAGAACAGATTTCTGTCACATACTTCTCGTTCTGAAAAACAAAATTTGGGTATTGTCCCAGATGGTCCTGCATATTAGGAAAATGATCAAAAGTGTTGTTTGCCAGGTCAGTCAGCATTAGCTCAAATTTTCTCTTGTAGGATAAAACTATACTCATCATTTTGCCAATTCATTTGTTTTTTACCTTGTAGTTCAAGGTTCATATCACTTAGTTCGCCTGTAATGTCAGCAAGAAATGCCAGATCACATAACCACTCCTCATCTTCCAACTCTGCTTGGTCATCTCCCCTCTCTTTCAAAAAACTTCTTATTTCATTCAGCAAACCACAAAATCTTTGCAGAAATTTGTGCCTACTTAGCCACCTTATATCTGTGTGCAAAATGATTTCCGCTACCCCTTGAAAAGCCGTCTTTGAAGTGATCTTCCACGAACTGAATTTACAATTTTGAAAGTGATGTCCATGACAGTTTTTGTATTGAGTCTCTTGCTTGCCAAAACTTGCTGGTGAATGATGCAGTGGTAAGAAAGGAAATCTGGGAAGTCGTCATGCTGTCTACAGAGGGCTATGAAACCATTAACCTCACCTGTCATTGCTCTTGCTTAGGTGTAAAGTTGAGAGAGGTTCAAAGTCATGGTTCCTGGTTACCTATAGTATCTCAATTTTCTTTAAATTAATCAGCAGATTATGGGAGTTCAGCCACTTTCACAATTCACTGAAGCAGGACATTATCAGATGGAGGTTAGGGCTTGCAATATCAAATGGGAGATATAATGCTATATCGTCTGCATAGATATGATACTCCACTTTAAACGTAGGGAAGATACTACAGATTGGCTGGAGATAAATATTCAATAAAAGGGTTGATAGAGATGATCATTGAGGTAAGCCCCTCTCTTTGTCTATATGGTTTACATGTCTATAAACCAATGTCGACTTTCTTGTCTAAGGCAACCTCAGTTTCCATTAATGGTGAATCCTAATTTCCCAACGCTGAGAAGGTATTCTGCAAGGGTATCTCGAGGTGGAGTTGGTGTCTCCATGTAATGGGTCATAACCGGCCAGAACCACTGTCATCCATTTATTCTTGCATTGCTGGATTTTTTGAGGGAGTAGCATGGATTGTTTTCATACTGTATCTTGGTGGAGGTTTGATTCATTGCAGCTAAGTCTTCCCTGAATTGAATCAATTATTTTTCCATAGCAGATAGCTTAAGATGCATAGGACAAGCTCAAAGGCTCCAAATTGTTTTCCTGAGGATTAAAACACCACATCTAGTGCATTGATTAAAAATAACTTTGATTAGTGTGTCAAATATGGGGCAGTTGTCAGATGAAAAAGCAACAGAGAAGTGCATTCCACTAAATTTATGACAAGTTGGATGCCATATTCATTGAGCGAGAGCGGCCGAGACAGTCATGCTCGGGAGCATGAGCTTTTTTTTTTAGACTTTAGTGTATAGTTTAATTTGTCTGGTCCGTCAGGGATGTTGGTTTTTCTTAATTTGTTTTAGCGGAGATGTCTGGAGAAGGTGCTGATGAGCAGGCTGAAAAGAAATTAGAAGATAATCCATATGATCTTGATGCATGGAGCATTCTCATTCGAGAGGCACAGAATCAACCTATAGACAAAACTCGGAAGACCTATGATCATCTTGTTTCCCAGTTCCCCAGTTCCGGCAGATTCTGGAAACTATTCATTGAAGCAAAGATTAAAGCTAAAAATTATGACAAAGTTGAGAAGGACTGCTTAATCAGTATGTCATGTATTCAATGCAATACCTGTGGTGCTTTCATTCTGAGATGAATCATTTGGAACCTAAGAGCCTGTCCTATGTGCCTCAAGTCATCTGCCATGCATAAGAATTGACTCTACTAAGGAAGAACTAGCTGCAATGAAACACACCTCTTCTAGGATACAAACAGAACAAAGTCCACCACCACTCCCACAAAGAATCAAATAACCCAGGAACATATGGATCACAATGGGCTTGAGTAGATTCCGACCTGTAACGAAGAGGCACCCACCCTATACTCATGAGATATCCCTGCATAATGCCCTCTCTGCTTTGGTTAATCCATGGAAAATGAAGGGCGCTTAAATGAATCAGTCAATGCCCAATCTCCTGCTAAAGCACCAAATATGAAGAAAAACTCACCAAACGGAAACTACTACTACTTGGAGATTCCATCATCAGGCACCAACTTGGGAACACAGTTCAAAGGAGAGAAGATAGTCAAATGCCTCCCAGACTCTTCAGCCAGCAGGAATACAAACTAAATTGTTGATATACTTAGCGCAGAAAGTGAGCACTCAAAAATTGATGTTGTCATCCACCTGGGTACAAATGACCTGGCTAGAAAAAGTGCCTCTGCAGTTCAAAGAGACTTGCAGACTCTGGGAGAGAAACTCAAGCCCATTGCTAACACTGTAGCATTCTCAGAAGTTCTACCTGTTCATGGTATTGGGGCAGAAAGGCTGCATCGCATAAACAGCTTTAATACATGGCTCCAGACTTGGTGCGAACGAGAAGGATTCAGATTTATTGGCGACTGGGGAAACAGATGGACCAACAAGAGACTATACTGTGCTGCTGGACTACATCTATCTGTTGCAGGAAAAATAATCCTAAGTGAAGAATTCAGGCAGTATGTGGGTATGCATTTAAACTAGAAAAAGGTGGTGACGGATGGAGAAGGACTAGTTCAGGATGTCGCTCCCGGCAAATGCAGAACACCAGAAACAGCCACACTTTTAAATCACACATCAGTGACAAGTGGGAAGAAGTAGGCAGAACAAAATCAATGCAAAATACATGCAAGCCAGTTAAATGCTAGAAAGCAAAGAGCACAAATGCTGGAAGCTTAGCCAGCAAAGTTCCAGACCTGGAAGCCCTATTTATTTATTTATTTATTTATTTTTCTTATATACCGCGCTATTAAGATCAGTGCGGTTTACATTATAACTGAACAATGCAACAATGTATTAAATAACAACAATGTGCTTACATAAAACAGGGGTACAATCATGAATGGGAGATAACTGGGGAAACTATTTATAAGATATATACACATAAAATTTACATAGAGCTATATACAACTGTTACTTAAACTCTTTGTATGGTCATAGCTAGGTCGGGTGGGGGACAGGATACAGCCATAGAGAGAGGGGCGGCTAACCATTTTCTTGTTGGGTTAGGGCATTGGGATAGTTAGAGCAGGGGGTGAATGCCTGCGACTTGTGTTTTTCGGGACTGGTTTCAGGATAGTAGATTTGAAACAGATGGTGTTTTATTTCTTTTCTGAATGTGGTGAGGCTTGGTATGGCTCGAATCCAGGTGGGAAGTTCATTCCAGGCTGTCGGAGCATAAATCGAGAAGGCTCTATTAGTAGTTGTCTTTGTGCACCTTGTGGTAAATTTGGGTACTGTTTTTTTTTTTTAAACTTTTATTTTCATTTTGCAACAAACAAAAGAAACAACACACCAAAGGAGACAAAACAAGTATACAATAAGGAAAAGCAAACCCTATTACCCCCCACCCCCATGCTTCTTCTCTAAACCGACAGTATCAGCATGTGAGCACTTCCAAACAACAGTGATCGTACATCAAAACGAACATAAATAGTATCTGCGATACAGAATGATCACGTGACAGAGATTTATACAAATTTAAACAGTCAGATGAGAGCATTTAGCATTGTGAACATAGTCATTGAGCATCTTCCATTTAGACAGATGATGGGGGGTCTGAACGGAAGAAGCAAACATACGAGGTATTTGTTCATATTTACTATAGAGACAGACATGATTCCACCATTCATTGGGGCTCAGATGGGAGCTATTTTTCCAGTATTTCGTAATTAGGGAGATAGCGATGCCCAGCATAAAGTCTAAAAGGAAGTAAGCCGATTTTGGAAGAGAGGGGATCCCCGCAGCTGAGCGGAGTCCCACTATCCTCCAAGAAAGGGGCTCTTGAAAGTGCAAAATAGATTGGATACGACCCCAGACCCGACGCCAGTAATACTGTAGTGCGGGACATTCATACATAACATGAGTTAGTGAACCAATGGCCGCATGGCATGTCCAGCATCTATTGCCCTGGGAGGTGTTCCATTTGGCTAATCTGTCAGGAGTATAGAAACACCGGTGGGCTAGAAAGAAGAGTGTCTGAGTGAGTGAGGCGGATCGGGAGACCCGTGTCACTCTACTCCAGACGAGGCTCCATTGCTCCGGGGTCAAAGTTACATGCAGTTCCCGCTCCCATGCTTTCTGTGCTATAGGGGTACCTCTATTTACAGCATTACATAAGGTTTTGTAAAAGTTAGATGCTACACCCGGTGAACTCCCGATAGATCGGATAGTCTCCGACAATCCCTGGGTATGGGATTCCGATGGCGGGAGCACCTTAGCACTCCGAAGACAATGCTGTAGTTGCACCAACTGAAAGTAGTGTTTCGCTGGGAGACCAAATTCAATTTGCAATTCGCTAAAAGTTTTCCAGCGACCATCATGGAACAACTGGTTAGGGATCCAAATGCCCCTAGTGTACCAGGGGCTCCACGCCATCGGTTTATTTTGTATTTGAAATCGAGTATTGTACCAAAGCGGGAGTCTGTCTAACGGACAGAATCGGGAGTCTAGAGATTGCATAAGAGTATTAAAGGCACCTAAAGTGTCTAAAAGCATTGGTGGATAGTGGGAGTCTGATGGGAGAGTCATACCAGGGAGATAAGTAAGAGGAATCGGTTTGCAAAGGTCCTCCTCTATGTCTAGCCACACAGGTCTACTCGGTGCTAGATCTTCCAGCCAACGAGCGCCTTGTTTGAGAAGAAAAGAGTGGTGATATTTCAGAAAATCAGGGAATCTGACACCCCCATTTTCCTTATCTGCTTACAATTTATGCTTCGCTATCCTAGGTGTCTTATTTTGCCATAAGTATCTAGTCAGAAGGCCCTCTAAATCTTTATATGTACGTCGAGGTAGGAGACAGGGCAACATTTCTAAAATGTAATTCACTTTAGGAACAATCATCATTTTTATGGTTTCTAGGCGACCCCACCAGGTAAGTGTTAAAGGAGTCCAACGGTGAGTAAGCGCCCGGACTTTAGAGGTTAAGTCTTTGGCATTAAAGGAGATAGCGTCTTCCAAAGGAGAGCAGTAGTGAACCCCAAGGTATTTGACCATGCGAGGTTGCCATAAAAAGGGAAAGGATTGCATATCTGCCTGATGAATCAGAGGATTTAGTGGAAAGGCTACCGACTTGGTCCAATTTATCTTATAACCCGAGAGTTGTGAATATTACCAATTTGCTCTAGGACAGCCGGCACTGAGTCTAGAGAGACAAAGAGCATAAGGTCATCAGCATATGCTGAAATTTTGATTTCCCTATGAGAGAAGGGGACTCCATGAATCTCCTCCGATTGCCGGATTAGTAAAGCTAAGGGTTCGAGTGCAAGATCGAAAAGAAGTGGAGACAGTGGGCATCCCTGGCGAGTACCGCGTTGAAGGGGAAATGGCTGAGACTTTAAAGCATTAGCACAGATACTGGCTGTAGGCTGTGCATACATGGTGCGGAGACAACGGAGAAAACCTTCTCCGAATCCATACCAGCGGAGAGTTGCAAACAGGAAGGGCCATTCTAAGCGATCAAAGGCCTTCTCAGCATCAAGTGAGAGGCCAACCAATGGTCGATCAAGATTAACTGCGGTAGTCAGTACATGACATAGAGTCCGAGCATTGTCAGCAGTTGATCTACCGGGAATGAAGCCGCATTGATCTGGGTGTATTAAAGTAGACATCCTATCAGAAAGCCGGGTGGAGAGAATGGTGGCAAATATTTTATAGTCCGCGTTTAGGAGGGAAATTGGACGATAATTAGCTGTTAGTTGCGGATCTCTCCTCTCTTTCTCAAAAACTACTACATTTGCCATTGAAAAGGACCCAGAAGGAGATCCCTCCTCGGCCAGAGCAGAAAAATAAAGTTTCAAAACTGGAGCTAAGTCAGCGTTAAAGGTTTTGTAGAATTCAGCAGGGAGACCGTCCGGGCCTGCAGCTCGACCTGTGGCACATCTCTTGATAGCAGAATGAATTTCTGATAAAGTGAATGGTCTGTCCATGGCCTCTCTATCTTCGTCAGATAGGGTCGGTCGTTGTACCCCTGAGAGTAATCGTTCAAATACTTCTGGCTCAAAATCACATTCAGATTGATAAAGCCGAGTATAAAAATCACGAAAGAGTTCTAAGATTTCTGTATCTTTAGTGACCAAGCCCCCCCCCGACGGATTACGAAGAGCGGTAACACGCTTGGCTTCTTTTTGACCCTTCAGGGCATTTGCTAACAATTTGCCAGCACGGTTATTTTCCCGGTAATACATCCCTTGTTGTGATTCAATATTTTTAGCAGCAGCAGTATACAAAAGCTGATTGTATTGAAAACGAAGGCGTTGTAAACGGAGTAAAATACATGGGTCAGTACGGGACGTGAGGAGACGCTCCCCAGCTTGTATCTGTTGCTCTAGAATCAGTAAGTGTTGCTTCCTTTGTTTCCCCTGTCGAATTTGATAGCTGGTTATAGTTGCACGGATAGATGCCTTAAAACCCTCCCACCAAGCCCAGCTCGCTGTGTCATGGGGTGAGTTAAAATGAAAATAATCTTGGATAGCGGCCGTTATGTCAACCTGAAAATCTTTTTGATCTAGTAGGGATCTATCAAAAAACCAAGCTCGGGGAGGATCATCTCGCGTAGTGACACGTAATGAAAAAGATATGGCAGCATGATCTGAAATATGGAGAGGATGAGTCCTAGCCGTGTCCACTTGAGAAATCAGTGCTTTGGAAATGAGAAAGAAATCTATTCTAGATTGTGAGTGATGGGGGGCAGAAAA
This sequence comes from Ichthyophis bannanicus, assembly GCA_033557465.1. Lineage (NCBI taxonomy): Eukaryota > Metazoa > Chordata > Amphibia > Gymnophiona > Ichthyophiidae > Ichthyophis > Ichthyophis bannanicus. The sequence continues at coordinate 68,216,072 of CM066031.1, forward strand.
AAAGGTGAACTCTAAGTCGGAGGGGTGAAGCAGCCTCCATATATCTACTAGCGCAAGATCTTGCATCAGAGCTGTAAGGGTAGCAAGACTCTTGGGTGGACTACTCGTTCTAGGCGGTTGTCTATCTATCAAAGGGTCTAGCACTTGATTGAAATCGCCACCAAGTATTAATGGAGTATTGGCAGAGGCCTGTGCCAACTGCGCAATACTTGCATAGTAAGCAGGGTTATCCACATTCGGGGCATAAATACAAATACACGTGAATTCACTATCTCCAACCTTAAGGTGTGCACGGGCCCATCTACCCTCCTTATCAGAGCTAGTATCCATTACAGTAGCTTGCAAAGACTTCTTAACCAAAATGGCTACCCCACACCGTTTGGAAACGGCGGGAGAATAGGCAGCCACCATGTAAGGCTTAGCATTGAGTTTCAGTGTTTCAGCGGAGTTTAGATGCGTTTCCTGAAGAAACACTAAATCGGCATGCTCATGGTTAAGATAGCTAAGGATTTTCTTTCTTTTGATTGGGCTATTGATGCCTTTTACGTTAAGTGATAAGATCTTACATAAGGCCATTCAGAAAGGTTAAAAATTCTGAGCATGATAACGCACATAATTTCACAATGTCCCTCAAATTAACTGTATCTGGCTGTACACATGACATGATAGAAAATAAGCTAATGTAATACAATGAAGCGCCCCACATTAAAAAAGAAGAACCGCGGTGCGGTAGAGAAGAAGCAAAACCCCAGAAATTACTGGCGACCATGTGTCTGCGGGGAGAAACCCCAGAGAAGGCCGAAATTGAAAACATATTACCTGTATAACTGTGCGTGCTCCGAATCCAACCGAGGCACACATCATGGAGGGATAGGAGACCAAGAAAGTCATATAGAGAAAGAAAGAAAAGTCCAGGTAGTCTCTGTGCTTGGCTATGACCACCGCGTCGGGCCCTTCAAAATGGCGGACAGAGCCGGCAGATAATAAGTCCAAGTTGTTGGATTAGCGCATCTGCTCTGCTTCTTTGGAGTCTAAAAATGTTGATAGTAGATCAGGATCTTCGAATGTCCTAGTTTGGTTGTGGAGAGTCACTCGGAGCTTCGCTGGATACAACAGGCCAAAGCGAGCCTGTAGCTGTTGAAGTCGAGGGCGAAAAGCAAGGAGCCTCTTCCGACGGTCAACTGTGGGCTTTGCCAAATCAGGGAAGAAGGAGACTCTATGACTTTCAAACTCCAGATGATGATTCGCCCGGGCAGCATTTAGAATTTGTTCCACTTGTTGATATCGTAGTAATCGAAAGATAATAGGCCGGGGGGTCGTTCGATTGAGCGCCATATGGGTAGGAACACGATGTGCTCGATCAATTTCCAGATCTCTATGAAAAGTGATCTTCAGCAAGGAGGGAAGAGTTTTGAGCAGGAATTCTCTTATATCTCCTGCTTCCGCCCCCTCCGGTATTCCAATGAGCCTCACATTGTTGCGACGGGCTCGATTATTGCTATCTTCGAACTCTTTTTGAAGATTCTGTATCTGGCGCTCAGCCTTGTCCAGTTTGACCAAGCGCACCGCGTGCGAGTCGAGGACCCCCGCCATGTTGTCCTGCCGTAATGAAAGACTTTCAAGTCGGTCCTGGAGCACACCGAAGTCTTCTCGCATGGCTCGAAGCGCTTCTCCGTTGGACTGCACCAGTTCCTTCACGCCGCGTATTTCCTCTAAGATCTCCTGGTGCATTTCGGGGTTTTCCCGAAGTGGAACCATCTTCTGTGGGGAAGACACCTCTGTTTTGGAGCGTTTTCCGTGTGAAGAAGAAGGAGACCCGAAGTCCAAGCGCGCTGGTTTATGGGCCGCCATCCCCCCCGAGGCACCCCGGTAAGTTCGGAGCAAAATATTAAGTTTATGTAGGTATTAAGTCAGGATTCTGAGTAGGCCTCTCGGGAGCTTCAGCGCGAAGCGTCTTACCCGCTGGACATCAGGCTCCGCCCCCCCAAATTTGGGTACTGTTAACATGTTGAGTAGTGCAGGTCGTCTTGTTCTGTTGTCAGGGATATTGTTAATCAGATTGCTGATAGGTGTGGGAGACTGATTGTTCAGTGCCTTAAAAGTCATGACTAGTACCTTGTATTGAATTCGGGCTTGTAGCGGTAGCCAGTGTAACTCTTTCATTACTGGCGTTATATGTTCCAATCTTGATACACCTGTTAGAACCCTAGCAGCTGAGTTCATGGCCAGCCGAAGCGGGCTGAGGGTTGCCTTTGGGAGGCCATGGAGGATGATGTTTGCGAAATCAAGATGTGGGATTACTAGGGCCTGAAATATCGTTCGATAGTCCGAAAAATCGAGTAGTGGGCGGAGGTGGCGGAGGGTTCGTATCTTGTGGTAAACTGATCTTGTAACGGTCTTCACATGGGTTGTCATGTCTAGACGCCGATCTAGAGTAATGCCTAGATATCGGATTGTATCTCTTGTTTTGAGTTCAGCATAATGGTGAAAATGGACTTGGACATTGTGGCCATTACAGAAACATGGTTTAATGAATCGCGTGAATGGGATATAACCATAGCTGGCTATAATCTTTTCAGAAGAAACAGAGAAAGTGGAAAAGGAGGAGGAGTAGCCTTGTCATGCAGGGGGCATGGGGAAAAGAAGAAGCACTCTGGATTGTGTTGGAAAGAGGAGATGGCACTGTCATCCATACTGCTGTAGTCTACAGACCTCCAACTCAAATTGAAGAAATAGATAATGAATTGTTTATAGATATTGCCAAGATAGCCACAAAGGGAGAAGTGATCATATTGGGTGACTTTAATCTACCCGATGTGGATTGGAGTACTCCTGCGAATCTAGCAAGAAGCAAAACAATTGTGGATGCTTTCCAATATGCGTCACTTAAACAAATGGTAATGGAACCAACCAGGGAAAGCTCAATGCTGGATTTAGTGCTCACCAACGGTGAGAGCATGTCAAATGTCTGGGTGGGTTCCCCTGTGAGCAGCAGCGATCATTACACGGTGTGGTTTGAGATAAAAGCCGAGGTGCAGTCCAATCACAGCAAACTTCAAGTCCTAAACTTCAAAAATACTGACTTCAGTAGAATGGCCAAGTACCTGAAGGAGGAGTTGGCAGAGTGGGAGGAGATAAGGGAAGTGGAATTGCAATGTGGTAAACCAATGGTTCCCAAAGTGGTCTATATGGACCCCCAAGGGTCGATTTCGACTTGCAGGGGGTCAATGTCAGCGAGAAAAAAACTTGGGAGTTGTCAGACGGCTGCCTGGGTGAGAATCTTCACAGTCTTGTCACGTGCATATATCTATATGATTTGCAAGGTATTGTGGGCAATGTAGTTCATTCACACCAGACACAGCTGCTGACAATAATTTAGTTGTGCTCTTGGGTAAAGCCAATAAGATATTTATTTATGGGGTTATTTCTCCCAACACAGTTATGCTTGGTAGCACATAAATCAGGTTACTTGCTTCCAGTGTTTAACTGGGAAAAAACAAAGTCAAAAATCAAAATCAGGAAAACAACCTTTACTTGTCAGGCAATTAGCTAATGTTTTCTTAGCATTTCTCTAACAAACGAAAAGCCACAAAGAAAGAAATAAACTGTTCTTGTCAGGTTAACTTCTGATAACTTTCCACATAGCTTCAGAAGTGATTCTCTCCTAGCTCACAAGCAATGATGTAAGGCTTAATTGCTAACAGTTACCAGCTGAAACCCTTTAGCTGGCTGGCTTTCTACTGTGTGAGTCAAATCCTGCTTCAGGAGCTTTTCAGAATAGAATAAAGAACACGTTTATATTTCTTTGTGATGGTTGCTGTGCTTTATAACAGAAAGTTACCAACAGAGTTTGGATAGAGAGCAGTCCATGTAAAACAGTATCTTCATCTGCTATTATTCCCCCTTCTTCAACAAGCATGGGATCAATATCATCAATTGGCACAGATGAATCTCTCAATGGAGCACTTTCAGGAGAATACTTATTTCCCTGCTGTCTTTCAAGGTTATAGCTAGGGCATAGATCAGTGTTCATACCTGAGCTTCCATTGCTGCTAGAGTTCCTCTCTATATAGCCTGGCCAGTATGTAGTCCAGTTCTTATGTCCAGCCTTCCAATCTAGATCCCTGGACACTGGATCTCTCTTCACATACCTTCTGGCATAGGTCTTAGGGTCCCTTACACGTGCAGCCGTCTCCCTCACAGGTAGCCTCTGGTGATTCCTTGTTCTGCAGCACCATTCCTCTGGCTTTCCCCAGTCCATTGGTCTATGCTGGCCCTTGGAATACCTCCCAGTATACATACTGCCTTGGACTCTTCTAGACCTCTCAAAGGCTTTTCTCCTCTTCCTTCCAGAGGGTTTCTTTCCTTCTCTATCCGTCCGGTTTGGCTTCTGCTTCTGCTGATTCTTCAGATGAAACTGATGATCCTTCTCTGCATATCCAAGGTGATCATGAAGATGATCATGGAGAAGCTGATGCTTGTCATCTGTAGAACAAACTCTATTCTTATTCTGCCTTGATGAGTGCTCCTGCCTAATACAGCGCAGCTGTGATGAATCAGGCCCTGCCCTTTGAGATGAGTGCTTAGGGATTACCTCATAGCCCTCCTGATTGAACACATGTTTCCCCACTTCAGCTCCTCTGATGGCTGTTGGAAACCTGGTGCATTCTGGGACTGGTAGTCTTTTATGGGAAAATTCTGTTTTCTTATTTCTACCAGAACTGACAGGTTGCTTGTTCAGAGTCACATCATCTTTTTTATAGCTCCTTCCTGAGCTATGATAAGCTTCCTTATCACAGAGTACACGAGATGTAAAGGGGGGTCCATGTGAGCGGACCCCATTTTGGCAGATCATCAACATTTAGGCGTTCCGTAAATATCTTATTACGCCTAACACAGATTGTGTGTACATAATACTTAAAATAGATATAGAAATTATATATATTGTGACTCCTCTCCCAGTCCCTATTAGGCAGCCGCCTAGGGCCTGGAGGAGCAAGTTGCCTTATAGCACAATAACAGTCTGCAGTCGAGTAATTAAGGCAAAATAAGAATAGGGCTTTATTTCCCCTCCCCTCAGGATCTCTTTTTATACAACAAAAACCAGGAACAAAAACAGCTTCTTCAAAGAAAAATATATTCTTTTCCTTTGGTATTTTAGCAAAACTTCTGCCCACTTGTTCAGCACAATGATTCAATATCGTCAGAGAAACATAATGTACAGTCCATTGGTGTGGGTTCAAGGTTACAGCTATTATTCTCCCACTGCATTAGTTAACAATCCTCCGGAGCTGCAGGTGGGTTAAAATCCTCATAGCTGTTTTCAGTATAAAACTCTCTCTGTGAAGTACTGGTCAGCTTATCAGGGAACTGCTCTAGGCAAACAGGGTTTTGAATACCTGGTACTGTGGCAGTTACCCTCTGGCTTTCCTTTTCTCCCCAGTAGTGTGGAATTACGTCATAACTTCCAGCATTTACTTTACTTCTTATGCCCTGCCCTGGACCTCCAGCCAAAACAGAGTTCTTAGCTTTCTGTCTTTTAAAGCTAGGTTCCCACCTTCTCTCTGTTGTCCTGGTTTCTCTTTCTGGGCTACGGACAGCTCCTTCCCAGAACCTCCAGCTACCGGCAGTCTCAGCAGTGCTAGGGCCAGGTTCCTCAGAAGTTTTTCCCCGGCTGCTTCCTGCTACCGGACCACGCCTACTGCTTCCTTGATTGAGCAGGCTTCCTTCTGTGTGACGTCTGCTCTCAGCCTGGTTGCTCACTCCTCCCCTGTCGCTGCCCCCTCTGGCCTCTCCTGGATTTTCCCAGCAGCTTTTATCCTCATGTCCCTTGCATGCTGCCTGTGCTTTCAGGGACAAGTGATCCTGATTAGCTTTTAAGCTTCCTGCTACATCAGGACTAGTGTGTGGTAGACTTATGTCACCCACCTATAGGTTCCCAGAGGCATAAAGCATGGGAGCTACAGTGGGGCCTCTTCTTTAACAGCGAGGGTGTCTCAAGCAGGTGTTGAAATGCCCCCTGGGATTTGTAGTCCCACAAGCTAATCTAAGAGTGTAGTTGCAGTCAAGTTGCAAGGCTTCAAAAGAGGTCTTTTTATTTACCCGCCCGGGTGAATTTTAGCACATATGAACAAAGGACAAAAACCATACTTCTGGTATGAAATAAAGGCAAACTACTATAACAAAAAGGAATGCTTGTATCTTCAGCCTGACAAAACAAAGGTAATGCAAAACAGTCCTTATTCTTAAAACAAACACGTTTCTTCACTTCTGTTTCCTTAAACAGATTCTCTCTCTGGTCAGTTCAGCACAGTGAAGAAATATCATCTGAAATTATTAGTGTACAATCCATGTAGGATTCAGCAGGTGTTTCATCACAAAAATCACATTGCATATCCTCACATGCTTCCCCGGAGCTATCTTCTATAGGATTGTAACTCAGGCTACTTTTAAACAATCCCTCTTCTCTGTTAAGAGGGCTCCCCTCCTCCTCTCTACCGGAGTAAAATGGGAGGTTACCACACACTGCAGAGTTTCCTTCCTGAGAGCCACACACTTTTGGGTAAGTGTAGGAAAAACTCTGTCTTTCAGCTTCCCTTCTATTATAAGGAATAAGCCTACCTTCTGGCTTGGTTTTCACTGAGCTTCTGGGCACAGGAAACTTAACGGAGCTTTTCTCAAATGAAAGCTTCTCACTGCCTTTCTCTTTCCATTTCTCCTTGGGCACAAAAGTATCCTCCAGATAAAAGCTTTTGCTCTCCTTTTACCTGTTCTTAGGAAGATTCTTTTCCACAGCTTTTCTCAAATTGCCTTCAGAAATACCTCCGTGGCTCAGACCACTGGGCTTTTGTTCAGTCCTGTACTGCTCCCTGAAACAAATCCCTGGTATTCTCTCCTGGGCTTCTTCCTGTAGAATTCTGTGTGAGTCTCCGTGTGAAGTTCTGCCCTCGTGTCCAGCTCTCTGGTCAAGTTTGCAATCAGCTCTCCTGTTGGCTCCCCAACCAGCTCTTTCCTCGGCTCTCCCATAGGCTCTCCAACCAGCTCTCCCATCGGCTCTAAATCTGACCTCTGGTGAGTGATTTTTAACTGCGTCACTCTTGGTGTTTCTCTGAGCCTCGCCTCTCCCCAGCTGTCCCTCATTACCTAATGGGCTATGAGGTAATCTACTGCCTGGGCGTGCTCTTACACCTGGTACTTCAGTTTGTGTTCGTTGCCCATAGCAACCCTGGTCCATATGCTGCTCTAACCTGTCACTATTAGAACTGCTCTGCTCAGTTTTTCCTATTTCCATAGGTACTATTTGATCCATCTCATGACAGATCCCCCCCCACCTTAAAATATTACGGGCTGCTGAATCTTTCGGACAGCACGTAATTCGCGAACGCGCGTCTGCGTTTCCATGTAGTTTCCCAGCCCTATGCTGTACTATGAAGTTGAAAAACTGCAGCGCTAGATGCCACCGAGTTAAACGTGCATTGCTATTCCGCATCTGATTAAGTCACTTTAAAGGGGCGTGGTCGGTGACTAAGAGGAATTTCCTGCCTATCAAATAGAATCGCAATGCCTCCACGGTCCATTTTATTGTGAGGCACTCCTTTTCTATTGTGGAATAATTCCTCTCAGCTTTTGAGAGCTTCCGACTAAGATATGTCACTGGGTGTTCTACCCCCTCGAACGTCTGAGACATTACTGCCCCCAACCCTGTCTCCGAAGCATCTGTCTGTACCACGAAGGGTAAGCTAAAATCTATCCCTCGTAGTACCGGGGCCTTACAAAGTTTTTCCTTAAGGGCAGTAAACGCCTCTTCAACCTATGGGGTCCACCTTACGTTATTCAGTGCATTTTTACGAAGCATCTCGGTGAATAGGATGCTCTCTTCAGCAAACCGAGGTATGAACCTCCGGTAGTAACCTATTAATCCGAGGAAACTACGTACTTGCTTTTTTGTTCCTGGTCTGGGAAAATCCCTAACACTTTCAATCTTACAGGCTAGGGGCTTTACTACTCCCCTCCCTACCATATGGCCCAGACACTTAGCCTCTTCGCTAGCGAATAAGCACTTTGCTGGGTTAAGCGTTAAACCCACCTTGCGCAGCGCTCTAAGTACTGCCTCTACCCTCGAGAGGTGCTGGGTCCACGTTGTACTGTATATGATGACATCGTCCATGTATGCCAACGCATACTCGTAGTGGGGTCTTAGAACCTGATCCACCAGGCGCTGGCATGTGGCTGCCCCCCATGCAACCCAAATGGCATTCGCCGGAACTGAAACAGTCCTATGGGCGTGCTAACCGCCGTTTTGGGTTTTGAGTCTCTCGTCAACGGTACCTGCCAGTACCCTTTAGTAAGGTCTAGCGTTGTTAAATACCTTGCCTGCCCCAAGCGATCCAATAATGGGCTATGAGGTAATCTACTGCCTGGGCGTGCTCTTACACCTGGTACTTCAGTTTGTGTTTGTTGCCCATAGCAACCCTGGTCCATATGCTGCTTTAACCTGTCACTATTAGAACTGCTCTGCTCAGTTTTTCCTATTTCCATAGGTACTATTTGATCCACCTCATGACACTTAATCTATTGCTCTTTTGCCTCCTGTGAGCTGATTGTGTTTGCTGCCTACCAAACTCCAAGGTAAATTCCTCTTTTCCAACTATTATCATGGGCTCTACATGGGCTACTATATCACAATATATATATATATATATATATATATATACGAGATAGATAGATATAGATGTATGTTAATTATATTTCATAAAATTGTTTAAGTACCTTTCTTATAAAGACCATACGACCAATTGGTAAAATTTAATATACCTCCTTATGACAGGAGACAAAACTAGCAGAGGAAAGAAGGCTTCATATACAAAGGAAACATACGAGAAGCATATCATTCCAAAGTTCTCCATTGTTATTGAGATGGCTGAATATCGCCAAATTAAAAACAAGGAGGTTAAAAAGGGTCAACTCCTTTTTAAAAGCATAAATATAAAAATTGATAGAATAAATAATGTATGGGTTCAAAAATTCTTTTAACCCTTTTTCTAATTCAAAGGTATGGAGCAGTGAAGCGACTCCCGAGTACGTCAGTACCTATCTGCTTTGTGGTGTGCTACATTCATGTGCAAGTTTTTACAAGTTTTCATACCAGCAGCAACGCATCACGCGCGTACGTGCAGTGAATAACACTTGTCCAGACTTGTACCAAAGCTTTGCACAGATTTATTTGATTCATCAATTATAAATAAGAGTATTAGAGACAAACACTGTTCATTTGTTTTCTGAGTTTTGAGAAGAAAAGTGATTTGAGAATATGTTCAAAAATATAAATAGGTACAAGTCAAAGTGAATCAAAATCATCTTCTTTAGGAGTGCCTAAGAAAAGTAAGTACAAAATTTTATACATATTTTTGTAGTCACTCCGATTACGTAGAGCCGTAGACGCTGATCACGACTTTAGGTAAAGTCGATTTTTCCTAAATTCCTAAAAAATATTTGTGTGCTGTCTGGGCAGGAATCAATTTTGAATTGCTCTGTCTTATCATATTTAAATAGCTTCATTGTTGTCAACAGATAACTTCTTCCCAACATGGCCCAGGCTAAAAAGAAATGTAGGCAGTATAGCATTGATTATTTGAAGTTCGGCTTCATTCCATCCCTGTCAGACAAACATCTGCCCATGTGCCTTTTGTGCAACAGAATTTTAAGCAATGACGCTATGAAACCATCCAAGCTGGAGGATCATCTGAGAAGGTATCACCCTGATAAAACAAGTAAAGATTTGACATACTTTCAGTGTTTTAAAGAAAAACTTCAGAAGAGAACCACGGTGGACAGTATGTTCGCTTCAACGTCAAAAAGAGACGATGATGACTGCAAGATGGCCGCACTTTGCTGAAGCTCCGTCCCCACAACCCCTAAATTCTGCAATTATAAGCTTACAGCTGCATTTTGCTCCCCCTCATACCTTTCCCGGATCAGCGCCAGCCAGCGATCCCCCACAGCACTCGACTTCGTGATTCTGCGGGTCCCCGGGAGGCTGGGGCATCGAGGAGCCCACCACCACAACGCGGCCTGCTGGAGGCTGTCTCCGGTCACTGGACTCTCGCCCGACTGATCCTGCCGCCAGCCACTGCATCCGGCGCTGCCGAAAATCACCTGGCAGGCCCCCGCAGGGCCTACGAACGGAGCCCTCTCTACCGCCTGCGGGCTGAGCGCCAGCCCTTTCAGCGGGGGGGGGGGCTTGCAAACCCAAGCGTGTGGTGCTCGACTGAGGAGCTGCAGAACTGCCGGGGAGATTGGCCGGGACCACGTGCACTCCACGCGGCAGCTGCCGCGGCATCCACCGGCATCTACCACCCTTCTTTATCAACGCAAGCCATCTTGAAGGGGGTAAGTTTGTGTGCTGCTTCTTCTCCTGCACATCCCTTGTCCTGAGCCTGAAACTGGTGGCCGGGTCCGTTTCTCCCTGGCAGCATAGTGTCCCGCTGAGGCCTCCGCCCTCCTGGTTGGACTCTGTGTGCCCTGCAGGCCTGTGCACGCGACCCTTGTGACTCCGGGTCTCTCCATGAAGCCTTATAGCTACGGGCTTTTGCCAGTACAACCCCATATTGCCTCACACTGCTCTCTCACTCTTATCTGAGCCGGGCTGTTTTTCCAGGGGGACCGGAGGCAGTTTACGACTTTCTGTTCCGCTGTCCCACCAGTGCCTGTTGCTTTGCTGACATTGCTTCTTCTCCTGACACTGTGTAGTGGTGGCCATCCTACCGGCTGGTGTGATTTCGTGCACTGTTCTCTCTCAGGTGCCTTCCCTCTTGCTGACTTTGCCTCCACCTCTCCTAACACTGTGTGAGTTTGGTTACTCTGTGTGATGGCTGCTAAAACCAAAAACTCTGACACTCGGGAGGGGATGCGCTCCTCCCAGCGGCTGCAGAGTAAGGCCGGAGCCGCAAGCAGCCCACGCGGCCAATCTCCTCCAACGGGTTCCGACGATGAGACTGTAAGTGAAGAGGAATTGGACCCTCACAAGCAACTCTCCGCGGCTCAAATCAAACAAGAGCTCCATAAGGGCTTTGCAGAACTAGCCAACGAGTTCCGCACACTACGGGAAGATTTGATGAAAGATGTCGCAGAACTTCGGACCGACGTTAAGGAACTGGGAGCTCGAGTGGAGGACGTGGAGACCAAACTGGTTGATCAAGATGGGACTCTGATGGATTTACAATGTGCTCTCGACAGGCAGCGTGCACAGGCCATGGAGCTGACTTATAAAATTGATGACATTGAAAACCGCTCCCGCCGCAACAACGTGCGTTTTCGTGGAATTCCAGAGGCGGTGGGGGGCGGGGAAGACCTGCCGACTGTGCTTAAGCTGCTGATAGCGGAATTGCTTCCAGCGGAGGAGCTGGCTACACATGCCTCTGGAATGGAAATCGAACGGGTTCACCGCGCTTTGGGAAAACCCCCTAACAACCAGCCACAAGATGTCATTGCGAGATTCCTACACTATTCTGATGCTGAGCTTCTTATACGTCGAGGTCGGGAGAAGAAGACGGTCCGCTTCCAGGACGCGACAGTGTCCATTTATCAGGACCTCTCGATGTTCACTTTGGCGCGCCGGAGAGAGATGAAACCAGTCTTGGCGGTCCTGAACAGCAAGGGGATTCGCTATTCTTGGTCCTTTCCATTTAGGATGAACTTCCTTTTGGGCAACAAAAAGATTTCTGCAAAGGACTACTCTGAAGCTTGGCGAGCTCTTCGCCAAGCGGGTCTAGTTGATGATAATGCTCAGACTCATCCACCGCCCCCTAAGCCCCAACATTCCAAGTGGACCCGGGTGGGCAAGCCCGCTTGACACTCTTGTGGATTTGAAGAGCTCCTCTCACTTTCTCTTTTTTTTTAGGGAGTTTTGACCAGTGGGTCCCCTGATTTTTGGATAACTGGTGGCAATGATTAGCCTGGGGTTCCCACTCCATTCTCCATGGGGGGCGGCGGTTGATCTGCAAATGTTTTACTGATGTTACTGTTCTGGTGGGGGGACATGATGGGATTGATGATCCGGGGTGGGTGGGGGAGTAATGGGGGGAATGTTTTTATATGTTTAGATTGAGTTTTCACTCTTTGGGGTTCTGGGGGGTACGGGGTTTGTGGTCAATTTACCATGTCCTGTATTAATTTAGACAGGCAGGTGGTATTGACGGGAAGGGGGGGTGATGGGTGGGATGGGGGGTCTTTCAACCTGGAGCTGGGAGGTCTGTTTGGGCTGGGGAGGTGGGTCTATGGCTCTTGTTCTTGGAGAGTGGTCTAGGTGGGCCCGATTAACTAATTTCTTGGGTTTGCTGGGGGGAGCCCCTACTGGGACTTTCTGGCTGGCCAGCGGATGTGTGGGGTTAGGTTGTAATCTCTAATGGTACGCTTTGTCTCTTTGAATGTTAAGGGTCTTAACTCCCCGCGGAAACGGTCCCTGCTGTTCTCAGAACTGCGCACTCTGCAAGGGGATATTGTTTACTTGCAGGAGACCCATCTTCAGAATTCCAAGCAGGGCTGGCTAAAGCGCTCCCCATATACTGAGGTGCGGGTGGCCTCCGACACGCAGGGTCGGAAGAAGCGGGGAGTGGCTCTATTATTTCACCAGAGCCTCTCCTTGCAGATTGAAGAGATAAAGCGAGATGCACTGGGGAGGTGGCTTTTCCTGAATGTTCGTCTAGAAGGACACCTGCTAACTTTAGCTAATATTTATGCACCAAATACGGGTCAGGGGCCCTTTTTTACACAACTGAAAGCCCTACTGGCGGATTTTGCAAAAGGCCCCATTGTTTTGGGTGGGGATTGTAACACGCATCTAGAGCCCCTTTTGGATTCTTCGGGTCGCACTGGGGGAGGAAGGGGGGATCGGCAAGAGCCCTTCAGCGCTTGATGTTTGACTTGGGCCTACGGGATATATGGAGGGACACCCATGCGGGAGAGAGGGGTTACACTTACTACTCCCCGGTCCATCAGATCCACACTCGCATTGATTATTTTTTGTTGGATCAGCGCCTGATGGACGGGAGAGTGCAGGCTGGACTTGGAGCGCTGACCTGGTCAGACCATGCCCCATGCTGGCTCACCCTCCCGGACGGCACGCATAGCGAGCACCGCCGTCTTTGGCGTTTAGACGCAAGGTTTCTACGACGGCAGGGTGCAGTGCGGGACCATGCCCACTTTATTAAGGAATTTTTTGAGTTTAATGATACTGGGGATGTTCCCCTCCCCACGGTATGGGATGCTTATAAGGCCACAGCCCGCGGTCAACTTATAGCTGAGGCAGCCCGCACGCGCAAAATGTGGGCACGTGATCATGATCATTTGGTGAGGGAATCTGCTTGCCTAGGCTTGGAGCACGCCCGAACGGTTCGAGGCAGGTCCTACGCCAGTGGCGGATGGTTCGAGCGAATTTAGATGCATGTATGCAGAGAGAATTAGATAACAAGCGTCGGAAATTAAGGCAAACTTTTTATGAACATGGGAACAAAACTGGCCGCCTTTTGGCTCTGCGCCTGCGTCAACAGCAGTCCTCGCGAGTGGTCCGTGAATTACGCGACGCTAGGGGACAGACGAGGGTCATCTCCCGGGAGATCCGTGATCTTTTTGCTGATTACTTGGAGCGGCTTTACAAAGCAGAGCCCACTGGTAGGGATCAAGTGCAGGATTATCTTCAGAGGACTGCTCTACCGCGTCTTTCTGACTCTGACCGGGCTCAGTTGGACTCGGAATTTACGATTGACGAAGTGGAAAATGCAATCCGGCATCTGAAAACTGGCAGTGCGCCAGGTAGTGATGGTTTTCCGGCAGAATACTATAAGAAGTTCCGAGCACAATTGGCGCCATCCCTGACTTGTTTGTTTAATGAGGTCCTGGGGGCAGCCTCCCTTCCCCTGTCCCAACGTGAGGCATTGATTGTAATGATACCCAAACCCGGTAAACCCTTGCATGATGCGGCTTCGTACCGCCCTATCTCCTTGTTAAACGTTGACTTTAAAATCTTTGCTTCTGTTCTGGCCGCGCGTTTGAATCGGGTTCTTCCGGGCTTGGTTCAACCAGATCAGGTTGGCTTTGTGCCGGGTCGCCAGGCCGCCGACAACATCCGGTGTATGCTGCAGATTATTCATGTGGCTCAACGGGACCCACAACCAGCGTTGCTAGTGGGAATTGACGCAGAAAAAGCATTCGACCGGGTGGATTGGGGATATCTATGGTGTGTCCTGGAGATAATGGGCTTTGGCCCTAATTATATTGGTTGGGTTCACAGCCTTTACCAGCAGCCCCAGGCGTGCGTTCAGATTAATGGGGGTCACTCGAGACACTTCTTTTTGGAAAGAGGCACACGACAGGGTTGCCCTCTCTCGCCCCTGCTCTTTGCCCTAGCAATGGAACCTCTGGCCCAGAGCTTTCGAGATCACTCAGGTTTGCAAGGGGTCCGCATTGGTCCTGCGGAATATCGGATCGTGCTCTTTGCGGATGATATTATCCTATCCCTGGTGAATCCGTCCGCTTCTCTCCCAATCGCAATGCAGCTGTTCGCCAATTTTTCTCGAGTCTCCGGCTTCAAAATCAATTATACTAAATCGGAGATCTTGAATGTTGGGGTCTCTAGGGCGGTCTGTGCGGAACTTCAAGAGGCTTATCCTCTTCGCTGGGTGTCCGGAACCCTGCGATACTTAGGGGTGAACCTAACCGTGGACCGAGTGGATCTTTTTAAAGCTAACTATGATCCCTTGCTTCGTCAGGTTCGGCGGGACTTAGAAGTTTGGAACGGCCTGCTCCTCTCCTGGTTTGGGCGGATAGCCGTAGTTAAGATGGTGATTGTCCCCCGCTTCCTTTATTTTTTTCAGGTTCTCCCGCTCCCCATTTCGCGAGCTACTCTGGCGACCTGGCAACAGTTGCTTATGAAATTTGTGTGGCATTATCGTCGCCCACGCCTAGCGCGGCAAGTTCTTTTTGCCCGCACGCGTTCCGGCGGTATGGGCATGCCTAATTTACAGTGGTATTATGCGGCGGCACAGTGTCGGGCAGGGGTGGAATGGATGATTGCCGATAGCACTAAGCGATGGGTGCAGATGGAAATGAGCTTGGCGGGGGGAGCGGGGTTAGGGGATTGGCTGTGGCTTGGTCCAAAGCTTCGCCGCGGTAAATGCACCAGTAATCCCTACATTTCTCATACCCTCCGTTGCTGGGACCGACACTTCCGATTTCGTGACATGGACCTATCCCCTTTAGCCCCTATAGTTGATAATGCTTCTTTCCCACCGGGTTTGAGTGACGTGGCTTTTCGGCAATGGGGGCACCTTGGCCTCAGCCGGGTCGGCCAATTTTTTGTTGATGGTCGGCTACAATCCTGATGCTTCTCTAAAGCCATGTTGGCATGGGTCCAATGGTGCGGTTGGTTTCTATGTGATCTTGGATTTGCCTTTGCACTTCCTTTTCTATTATCTTTGCCAGCAACGGTATGCTTGATATTGGTCTATATGATTCTGGCTTCTGGGGGTCGAGTTTGTTGTTTTTTAGTAATGGTCTTATGGATGTGCGCTTGAGAGATTGTGGGAAAGCCCCTGATGCAAATGATTGTTCCATGAGTCTGGATATAAAGGGACTGAGATTGGACCGTAGATCTTTGATCCAGAACGCTGGGCATGGATCTGTTAGAGCAGTGGTCGTGTTGATGGCAGCAATGATGTCCTCAATTCATTGTTTGGGTGGTGTTGTGAAGATGGTGAGCGGTGTTTGATCGCCTGGCTCATGAATAACGCTTTGTGCTGGGGCGATGTTGATATGACATAGCTTGGATTGCAGATAGTCTGCGAATGTTTGAGGGTGGATTTCGCTTATTTGTTCAGAGGCCGGTTCCTTTGTTAGTCGCTTGACGAGGGCAAAGAGGTCGCGAGGCTTGTTCAGAGATCTTTTTAGACTGTCCGTGTGGAAACGTCTCATAGTCTCTGTCACTGCGGTGCGATGCGCTGCAAGTTGTGTGTTGTATGCTCTTTGGTCTTCATCTGATCGTGAACTGCGCCAGCGTCTCTCCAGTTTCCTTAGGATATTGAGTGAGGATTTCAGCTCAGCAGAATACCAGGTTGTGGAGGGTCGCTTCCCTTGAGGTTTATCAGATGATGGACGTATTGCGATTGAACTGAAGGTTTTATTCCAATCAGAGACAAGGTTGTCTGGGTCGTGTGCAGATGAGGTGACTAGTGGGAGTGTTGTTTTCAGGATAAGGTCTTTGTTGAAAGGTTGAAACCTTCGTGGCGGGGCGTTTGGGTGTCCGCCCGCTCTTCTTTCTTCCTTTCGGTTATGGCTGGATAGGGGAACTTGGAATAAGATTAGCTTGTGGTCAGACCAGGGAACTGAGGTAATTGATAACTCCGGGATAGTTGGTTCGTTGAGGGTTGTCTCTGGTGCGAATATTAGATCCAGAGTGCCTTCTTTTACATGGGTGGGTTCCTTGATTAATTGGCTGTATCCTAAATCCTGCAGGGCTTCGAGAAAAGCTGTTGCATGGGAGTCTTGCAGGGAAGGTAGGTTGAAATCACCTAGAACCCAGCTCAATGTGTGTGGGCTCTGGGCATTTGAGGCCAGGTCAATTATTGTTGCTAGGGCATCTGGGTCGGCCGATGGCGCTCTATATAGCAGATTGAAGGAGCAGCTCTTATTTGCTATCGAGATTGTGTCCAGTAGTGGTGAGCTGGTTGCATCCCTTAGTCGGAACTGAAGGTCAGATTTGGTGATGGCGAGGACACCTCCTCCTCTCCTGTCATTTCTGTGACATATATGCATGGAGAATTTGGATGGCAGGAGTTGGTTGAGTAGAACGTTGTCATCCGAGGAAAGCCATGTCTCAGTGATCAGGAGTAGATCGAGGTTGTGAAGTGATATCATGTCAGAGATGACCGGCCATTTCTTCCTTACTGATCGGGCGTTTATTAGTGCACATCACAGACTTTGATGGAGGGGTTTTTCTTCTTTCTTCATTTTTTTGTCATTTTGTACTGAGACGTGTAGAAGATGGTGGTGGGGTGTTCTGGTATTTTCCCTTGTGTTGTAGAAGGGCCATCGCCTCCTGTGATTGTGGAGAATTGGTATTTGATTGTGGCTAGAGGGTGGTTCTGTAACATTTCCTAGTCCTATTGCGAGGAGGTAGAGGACAACTGTGATGATGCTAGATAGGGCCATTTTGTGTGTGTGGACTGGGTGTGGGTTAAGAGTGGTGAGATGGTTAGTGGCTGGTTGGGTAAGTTACCCGAACCCGGTGACAATTGCAGAGGCCGAGGCAGATTCGAATGGTATTTAGCACTATTACCCGATAGGCTGATGTTAGCGGTAAGTACACAATATATCAGAAGCTAATGTTGACAACAAGTTACACAATGTTACAGCAGTTTCTCAGTGGATTATATAGGAATTAGTGAAAATACATGTATTAACATGAATATTGTAAGGATCTGCAGTCAATCTGGTTCTTTTGGTATCAGGTTATTGGCTCACTTGACTGTAAATGTTAAATAGCTCTATTATAGCTTGGCTAACAGTGTTGGGTAGGTTACCCGGCTATCGTTATATCTGAGGCTTATGTCGTGGTGGATTCTGGTGGATTCTGCTGTGCGGTCGGGGGAGTTATGGTTTACTTGCGTTTTCTTGCTTGGGAGCTCCGGTTTTGTTGCGTGTTGGTCTGGTGTCCGCTTGGTGGTGCATTGGCCTCCGTCTGTGGCCTCCGCCTAAGGGCCATGCCAAAGGGCCCTCTGGCGAGGCCCTCAGGTGTGGGTGCACTGGATGGCGCTCCTCTTTATGCTGCTGCCTGCGCCCTGATTGGGCAGCCAGGTGAGGCAGTGGGAACACTGCGGGTCTGCTGTTGCAGCCCCGGCTGCTCGATCCCCAGCTGGGAGAGCTGCCGCGGGCTGGGGATGGAGCTGGCTTAGCGCCGGATGGCGCTCCTCTTTATGCTGCTGCCTGCACCCCGATTGGGCAGCCAGGTGAGGCGGCGGGAACGCTGCGGGTCTGCTGTTGCAGCCCCGGCTGCTGGATCCCTGGCTGGGAGAGCTGCCGTGGGCTGGGGATGGAGCTGGCTTAGCGCCGGATGGCGCTCCTCTTTATGCTGCTGCCTGCACCCCGATTGGGCAGCCAGGTGAGGCGGCGGGAACGCTGCGGGTCTGCTGTTGCAGCCCCGGCTGCTGGATCCCTGGCTGGGAGAGCTGCCGTGGGCTGGGGATGGAGCTGGCTTAGCGCCGGATGGCGCTCCTCTTTATGCTGCTGCCTGCACCCCGATTGGGCAGCCAGGTGAGGCGGCGGGAACGCTGCGGGTTTGCTGTTGCAGCCCCGGCTGCTGGATCCCCGGCTGGGAGAGCTGCCGCGGACTGGGTATGGAGCTCGCTTAGCGCCGGATGGCGCTCCTCTTTATGCTGCTGCCTGCGCCCCGATTGGGCAGCCAGGTGAGGCGGCGGGAACGCTGTGGGTCTGCTGTTGCAGCCCCGGCTGCTGGATCCCCGGCTGGGAGAGCTGCCGCGGGCTGGGGATGGAGCATATATTGATATATTGTATATATGGATATATTGTATCCACTATTTTCTCAAAGACCAAAGAAATCTATATAGTGGATTCTTGAAATGCCCTCCCGATGGAAGTGCTGGGGGAAAATACAGTGACAGAATTCAAAATGACATGGGACAGACACAGTGGATACCTTTATAGCAACAGGATAAAATAAAAATAAACTTATTTATTTAGACAGTTTTGTATACCATCTTATCCTTCAATCAAAGTGGTCACATCACAATTGGGGATACATTTTAACACGAGGGGATATGAGACACATACACTAATACTTACAGGGAACATGGGCAATGGAAGGTTAAGTGGCTTGCCCGAGACCACAAGGAGCACCTGTGGGACTAGAAACCCCAGTCCTTCCGGCCCAAGGTTGCTGTCCTCTAGTGGGATTTGAACTCCCAACCTTCTGGCCTGAAGTACCTTGCCCCAACCAATAGGCCACTCCTCCAGTCCAAACTTAACTGTCTCTTATATCTCAACAAATAGGGGTGACTTACACGGAGCAGTTGGTGTACAAAGGAATGGGGAGGAGTGACCGGCACAGAGTGGCAGGTGCACCTTCTCTTGCCACCTTGCTGGGCAGACTAGATGAACCATACTGGTCTTTATCTGCCATCACATACTATCTTATTTTATTTATTTATTTAAAAGTATTTATATCCCGCTTTATCCTTGAATCAAAGCAGATTTCACTGCAAACCAATCAAGTAGGGAAGTGCGGGGGTGTTGGCATGCAGTGGCTGTGAAGGTAGTATTTGTGACTGTGCAGACAGGTAAAACTTGATTTGGGTGCAATATATATGTTAAACACAGGCAGTAAGTAAAGCAGTGCAATTACAGTAATCTCAAATGACTGACGAGGTACAGACAGCTAAAACTATTCAAAGCATGCAAAAGAAAAAGAATAAAAACTTAGCTAGAGAGATGCACTCAATGTGCTTCCACCCCGAGTGCTCTGGAGACCAGCAATAGCTTCTGGGTCTGTTCCTACAGGTTGTAAATGCAGAGCTCCCTTGGATTTCCAGGGTAGGAGAATAAAGCCAGCCAACATCTAATGTATCCTGAGCACCTCCACGTTTCCTTGAGTATGTTTCTGATTTGTGTTTCAGATGCGGGTGACGTTTGAGGACATCGCTGTCTCTTTCTCCCAGGAGGAGTGGGAGTATTTAGATGAAGGGCAGAAGGAGCTTTACAGGGAGGTGATGAAGGAGAATTATGAGACTCTGATCTCCCTGGGTAAGGACTGTATGACTGTATCTGCATTTCTAGCAGACAGTGGAGCTGATCTATTCTACTGTATCTACCATTCTTCCAGGTTCCAGAGATAGGACACATCCAGAAAATGTGCTCACATAGCAATTTCCAGCCATATTAACACCCAGTACCCAGCAGGTACAATAAGCAGCATTTTATAAATCATCAATATATAATTCAACTGTAGACACAGAACCTGCAGAGCGGAGTGGGAGATGAGTCCGGTGAAACCTGGGGTGCTGGGTTCAACGCTCCCACAGGGACTGTCCTACCTTCCCCTATACATATATAGATGGTTCCTATAACTTCATCCCTTCAGGAATATCCTTGTACAATACTTAAAAAATAATATAGTCCATCATATCTTCAGTCAGTCTCATTCTACATTGCTTCCTGTTGTGTTCATGTATATTTCTCAGCAGCACATTTATGTTTGTCCCCTACTTTCTTGAATTCAGATACTGTCCTCATCTCTACTACCTCAACTGGGAGACTATTCCAGGCATCTACCATTCTTTCCATAAATAAATATTCCCACATATTACTCCTGAATCTATCCCCTTTTACCCTCATCCATCAGGCACTGCAGGACTGACTACACCCTCAGACACAGAGCCCAAATCGGTATCAGGAAAGAGAATGGGAGGCTGAAACCCCTCTACTCTCCATCTAAAGGCCAATCAGGGCCCACCACAGCAACTTAAAAAAGAAATGCCTTCAGCCGCATCTGCACCTTAGGCCCTTAGGCAGGGAACGCAGGCAGATATGCAAAAATTAGCTCAACCCAAACAAAAAACTGCCAACAGTAAGCCCAACAACCTCGAAAAACCTCAACAACCTCGAAGACTTCACTGCTGACTTCACCCCTATCACAAGCAGACAACTCTCACCCCACACATCTCCTAGACACTTTGGATTGTATCAGGAGACACTTTCAGCAAGAAAACGACAAACTGTAAGTACCACTCATCAGAAATGGAACTCACTGCTGAAAGATCCCCACCCCTGCCCTCCTATGATTCTACCAAAAAGCATAAAACTGCTATAATTGTATTTATTTATTTATTTACAGTTTCTTTTATACCGCGCTATTCGACATCAGTGCGGTTTACAATGAACATAAAAACCACACGTCTCAAATTGATCTGTGCTTACAATGAACAGGTAAAATAAAACTTGGGTATACATTAAACATTAATGCCACAGAATCCATTGTTGCCAGCCAACTAAGTATTGTATGTCGTTCTTCTTATCTGGATCCTACTCTGCCACTTGCCAACTGCTACCTACACCATAAACATACCCACAACAGCCCTACAACCTCCCCTACTACACATACCTTGCCACCCACGCATATGGATGAACCCCCTTAAGCATGCCAACAGACAACCCTCAGATTAATAAGAATTCAAACCAACACTCACACAACTGACTACCACACCCTAAACAAACTAATCACTCCAATTAACTTTGGGCTAATCAATGCTAGGTCCATCTAAAACAAGACAAACACCATCATAGACTATATTCAATATCACTCAAACTGACATCCTCTGCATCACCGAATCCTGGCTAAAAAGCACTGACCTGGTCATTCTATCTGAGATCACTCCATGATCCAATACTGCCTTCAACTGCCCACTCGCCCACAAGAGAGGTGCGAATGGACCTTAAATTTAAATTTAAAATATCCCGATCTCTAAGCCACAAACACTGTGGCTTAATCACGATAGAAAACAGACACCTAGCCATTTGTCTTACCTACAAAGCCCCAAACGCTCCTGCTGATGAGACATCTAACATCCTCAAAGCCATATGTTTGGCCAGCTCTCCTCATAAGCTGCTTATACTACTAGGCAACCTAAATCTGAGCTTCGCACCTAGCAGAGAAGAAGTTACTTTCACAAGACAATGGAATCACTTAAATTCTGCCAAATCCTTAAGGGTCCCTCTCACCGCTCAGGCTCTACTCTGGACCTCATCTTTGTCCCAAAGAACCTTCACTCACAGGATAGCATACGACCCCTCTTGCCGTACCAATACCCTGGTCAGATCACCATGCTTCAAGGTTCACCTCCACCAACTAGGAAAATCACAGAGAATACCCCACTCCGAAAGAAGATTTAAAGGATATAACCAAGACCAGCCTCCCCCACGACTTCGGAGATCCAGATGACGCAATTAAAACTTGGAACTCCACCATCATTGCATCAGTGAAGCCTCCTTAGCACCCAAATCTTGGAAACAGAGAAGAAAGATCCAAATCTGACCCATGATACTCTGATGCAATAAGAGAAAAGAAACAAAAACTTTGCCAGCTAGAGCATAAATGGAAACATGACGTTCCACACCCTCACAAAGAATCCATCCCGCAAAGAAGACACTCTCCATCCCCAGATCTTTGCAGATTTCCTCATCAACAAAAACAAAGTGGTCTAGTGGTTGGGACAAGGTACTTCAGGCCGGAGAGCCAGGGGTTCAAGTCCCACCTGGGGACAGAAATCTCAGGCTGGAGGGACTGGGATTTCCAGTCCTATAGGCACTCCTTGTGGTTTTGGGCAAGCCACTTAACCCTCCATTGCCCATGTTCCCTGTGTGTATGTGTCTCATATCTCCTCATGTTAAATATATCCCCCAATTGACTGCTTTGACCCAGTGAAAAGTGGGATATAAATACAACTAAATAAAATAAATAAATAAACCACCCTTAAGAACTTCACTGCTAAACATCTCCACCACTTCAACTGCAGAACCCAAGGCCAAACACAAATGGTACTGAACTATGGAGCAAATATTCCACACTATCGCTGCCTTAAACATCAGTACAGTGCCATCTGACCCCTGCCTGGTCATGCCAACTGTATCCACAACACCATAAGCTCATCCCTATCTCAAGGATACATGCCCCCTGCTCTCAAACATCCAAAAAAACAACTCAACAACAGCTTTGATCCTGCAACTTTCCACCTTATTCCCAGCCTGCCATTTCTATCCAAAATAATTGAAAAGGTGGTGCAGAGACAACTGCAAGACCATATTGACCTGTATGCTTCTCTGGATCCACACCAACATGAATTTCATCCTAATCATAGTGTTAAGACTCTCCTCATACATCTGTTCAACAGAGGAATACATAACATAAAAACTGGATTCCTACTCCTCTTTGTTAAGCCAATAAAAATATATTACTCTAATGGTACCTACTAAAACTCCAGAGACTACTTAATAAACTTTCATATTTCAACACCAAAGAATGTGTGCAATTATTTTTGTAAAGCGGGTCTCTGTATATTAGGGAGCTTTGGCATTGACTGTTTCGCCATCAACTGCTCCTTTTTTACATCAATGATCATTGATGTAAAAAAGGAGCAGTTGATGGCGAAACAGTCAATGCCAAAGCTCCCTAATATACTGAGACCCTCTTTACAAAAATAATTTCACACATTCTTTGGTGTTGAAATATGAAAGTTTATTAAGTAGTCTCTGGAGTTTTAGTAGGTACCATTAGAGTAATATATTTTTATTGGCTTAGCTGTAATATTACTGTAATATTACTCATAAGTCATAAGACCATATAAGATTACTCCTCTTTGTTGACATCTCCTTGGTCTTTGACATTGTATCACACAGCATCTTCTTAAACCGACTAGCATTGGACTTCAAAGCACAACATTCAACTGGTTCCAATCCTACCTCACTGACAGACAACAAAAGGTCTAAGTTGGTTCAAACACCTCCACTCCATTCAACAGAACACAGGGAGTCCTGCAAGGGTCTTCCCTGCCTGCCCTTCCTACTTAACAACCAATTTACAGCATCTTCAAACAGCTCAAAATTAACTATGCCTTTTATGCAGATGACATCATGGTCTATTCCCCTATCCATCACGACACGCCAGACTGTACAGCTATCACTAAATGCCTACAGGAGATAGAAACATAGAAATATGACGACAGAAAAAGACCACATGGCCTATCTAGTCTGTCCTTCCATATCAACAACTACAACAGTCCACTTTTTTCCTTTAGAGATCCTCTGTGTTTGTTCCATACTTTTTTGAATTCTGATACTGTCCTCCTCTCTACCACCTCCACTGCGAGACTGTTCCACGGATTGTGACAAGGCAGAGGCTTTAGAGAGTAATAAAAAGGGTTTTAAATACTCTTTGTCCTCTGAACCTGCCAGAAATACAGGGCAGGAAGGGGTTAAAACCTCAGCACACAAAGCTTCACTACACGAGAGAGTAGAAAGGGAGCCCCACCCTAGCCCCAGGCTAACCAGGAGAGCTATCCTATCAGGGAAAGGGGTGGACTCACGCCCGATTGGACAACTCAGTCCTCATAACCAGGAAGTAGGAGATTCAAAGGAGGAAGCAGAAGGAGGAGAGGAAGGTGAAAGGAGAAGGAAGGAGGAAGGAGCCCCACGGTGGACACGGTGGGGAGAAACTGACTCAAGAGAATTGGATGCAGCCTTGGAGTCAGAGCCTTTTTCCAGAGGGCCAGGAAAGTCAGGTCCAGGCAGAAACTTGAAGTCCCAAAGAGGCAGAGCTGGAAGCAAGGAGAGCCAGCTGGGAACCCGGTACTTGGAAGGTTGCCAGTCACTTTGCCCAGAACCAGCCACGCCACGGGGAAGGTAGTTGAAAGTGCTTCCTGGAAGGAACAGCCCTCAGTCAAAGGAGAATCAGGTCAGAAACTCCTATAAACCTTTGAAGCAAAGATTAGAGTTCTTACCTAAGAAGGATAGAAGTAATTCCTCAGAGACTTTCCTTAATACCAGATTGGTAAGAGGAAAGCTGGGTAGAAGGAAAACCCCAGCTTATAAAGTACAAGTGTTTCCTTATAATAGAGGACGTGTCAGAAGCTGCAGTTCAGAGTGTAGCCCAGCTGCACGTCAGCAAGCTACTGATTGCCAGCAACTGGACACTGAGCTAGATTCAGATTCTGAGGACCAGGCTATATTAAAGGATCTTGTAAAGCAATATCAGGAGAGACATGTTCCTCCCAACCAGAGAGTGATATCCAGGCAAGGCAAGGAAGAGAGAAATCCTTTCTTGGAACTGGTTAAGAGGGTCAATAAGCCTGAAACCCTACAAGTGCCTAGGAGACGTAATGATAGTAGATGGAAACAGGTACAGACTCTCTTTAAACACTTGAGGTCTGTAGACTCCTATGATCCTTGTGTTCAAGAAACCCCAGATCTTGAGAGTGAGCCGATGCGGACAGACAATCAGTTATCTTCTAGCAGTGACTCAGAGATGGATTGTGGCATCTGTAAGAAGGAGTTCTAAGCTTCAGTTTAACTGTGTCCTATGTATATAAAGGTGCTGTGGAAGCCTAGTTGTTCTTAAAGCACACGTGGAATAAAAACCACAGCACTGAGAAGTTTTACTAGGAAAGCATTACTGGTGTTTGCAATTAATGCTGTTATCTTGAAAAGCAGGAAGAAATACAAGAAGCTGGTTTTGAGCTGCATCTGTACCCTGAGAAGTATCAGGAGAACTGGTTTATTTTGGACTTTATTTGTTACAAATACGTATCTTCTCTTATGCTCTGTTTTGGGGGAAGAAACCCTGTGCGACAATAAATATATTGTTTACCCTTAAACCTAACTTTGGCTGTCATCACTGGGCTACAACTACATAGGAATACCAGGCTACAGCACAAACAAAGTAACTTAAATTGTGTCCCACTCTCTAACAGCCTATATACTGGGCCTGAGTGGTGAGCGGGGTCACAGGATCCACCACTCTTTCCGTGAAGAAATATTTTCGCATATCACTCCTTAATCTATCCCCCTTCACCCTCATCCCATGTCCCCTCGTAGCAGAACTTGCTTTCAATCGAAAGAGGCTCTCCCCCAGTACATTTATGCCAAGGAGGTATTTAAACATCTCAATCATATCACCTCTATCCCACCTTTCCTCTAAGGTGTGCATATTAAGATCCTTAAGTCTGTCCTCATATGCTTTATAATAAAGATCACTAACCATTTTAGTAGCCACCCTCTGTACTGACTCCATCCTGAGCAATTGGCTGGCTTCCAACAACCTCCAAGTCAACTTCAAAAAATCTGAGGCGCTATTCATAAAATGGGACTCTTCCTTTACTCCCCATCATCAGTCTCCATCACGGACACTCTAATCCCAGTAAAAGAGGAAATACGCTACCTTGGTATCACCGTTGATCGCTTTCTAAACTTACAAGCCCACATCAACAGAACCTCTAGGAATGCATTCCAAAAGCTCACTATTATCTGAAGACTGAAACCCCTCCTCAGTCTGGATCACTTCGGCACGATCTGTCAAGCAGTTATAACCCCAATGCTGGACTATTGTAACTCCCTTTTTGTAGGTCTTCCAACTCAAAACACTCGTCCCTTACAACTAGCAAAGAACAAGGCTGCCCACATCATCACAGGATCCACCAAACATAATCATATAACACCGCTCTTATATCAGCTTCACTGACTACCAATTAACGCACATGCCAGATACAAAACTGCCTTGACTATCTTCAAGATAAGAAACAACACATCAGTCGGAATTCTACGGGAGCTAATATGCACAAAACTAAACAGCAGACCTAAGAGACAGATCACCAGAGATACCTTTTCAACTCCTAGTTCTTAAACCAACGAAGAGGGCTCTTTCATTAGCGGCACCTGCCATCTGGAACTTTTTCCTAGAGAAGGTCAGGACAACCAAGAACGTAAGGATTTCAGAAAAAATCTCAAAACCTTCCTTTTCACTGATCACTTCAGAGACAATACCTAGTTCTTTCCCCTCATCTCACATGCCTAAAACAATATCTAACTCTTGTACATATGTTGCAATGTATATATTTTGCCTCTTTGCAAACCTTGCATATCACCCCTTCCTAAGTTTACACATTGAATTCTCTGTAATCTTTGTGTTAACGTAAACCGCTTTGATTATACGAGAAGGCTGTATAAAAAAACGTGTTAAATAAATAAATAAAATTGTCCCCTCATTGCTGAGCTTGCTTTCAATTGAAAGAGGCTCTCCTCCTGAGCATTTATGCCATGAAGATATTTAAACATCTCTGCCATATCTCCTCTCTCCCACCTTTCCTCCAAAGTATTACTACTGCTTCTCCTGAATACCTTGTCCTCGCTTGATTTTAAGGGATCTGTACTGTCCTGGTTATCCTCTTATCTCTCCCATCACTCTTTCAGTGTTTGTTCTGGTGGATCCTCTTCTGCTGCTATCCCACACTCAGTTGCTATACCCCAAGGATCTGTCTTGGGCACTCTCCTTTTCTCTCTCTATACCCATTCCCTTGGTGCACTCATCTCTTCCCAAGGCTTTCAGTATCATCTTTACGCTGATGACTCCCAGATCTACCTCTCTACACCTGTAATCTCTCCGGCAATCCAGGCTCATATCTCTGCCTGCCTTTCTGACATTGCTGCTTGGATGTCTCATCGCCACTTGAAATTGGACATAGCCAAAACTGAGCTTTATATTTCTGCTCTAACCCTCGTTTTCCCTATCTCTTTTCTCAGTCTCTGAGGATAATAAAACACTTATCGTCTGCCATCTAGACTATTGTAACCTGCTCCTTGCTGGTCTCCCTCTAAATCATTTCTCTCCCCTTCAATCTCTTCAACGCTCTGCTGTGTGGCTAATCTTCCACCAGCCTCGTCATGCTCGTATTACCCCTCTTCTCAAGTCACTTCATTGACAAAGTACTACTCCTGCTGACCTATAAGTGCATTCACTCTGCAGCTCCTCACTACCTCTCCTCTCTTTTTCTCTCACTACAACCCACTTCAGGAACTCCGTTCTTCTTGCAGACCTCTTCTATCTGTGCCCTTCTCTTCAATTGCTTGCTCCAGACTTCACATCTTTCGCCTTGCTACTCCTTATGCCTGGAGTAAACTACCTGAGTCTGTACGTAAGACACCTTCACTGGCCCTTCTCAAACTGAGGCTCAAATCTCATCTCTTCGATGCCGCTTTTGGAGGTTGAGTTGCCTGATCTCCTTTGTGTTTCCTTAACATTCCCCCCAAGCTGTATCCCGTGTCTACAGCTACTGTGTTGTCTGTCTTGACTAGATTTTAAGCTCTGATGAGCAGGGACTGTCTTTTACATGTGTCTGTGCAGCACTGCGTATATCTTGTAGTGCTATACAAATGTTCAGTAGTTGTGGATGAGGGTCTCAGTAGTGTGTGTAGAAAGGAAGGGACAAATGTTTCTGATGTTGTTATAGAGAAAGAAGCGACAGGTTTTAGCTATCTTTAAGATGCTGCAGAGAAAGAGAGAGTAGAGTCAGAGATGGTATGGAAGAGCAGAAGGGAGAGGCCGTATGGTCTTTATCTGCCATCATATTTCTTTATTTACATATAGAAGGTGCCTTGAATACTGGCCAGTAATTTGTAATTATTTAATTTTAATGCAAATTGCTTTGCTCTTTTGTATGAAAGGAGGAACATCAAGAGATCATGAAATGAAATGAAATCATGTAAGAGATTAACTTTCTTCCTCTGCCACATTAATCACAGCTGATTGGTCAGAGATGTGGGATAATCTTAGAGCGGGGATTTTGGGAGCAGGAGACCCAGAAATACCTCTGTGGTCACAACATGTGATTAGTGTCTTCTTTTTATGTCCAGCAGGTGACGGGGTCACACAGGAAATAAAGAGAGAGGAGAAGAGAGAAGAACGGGGAAACTCTTTCACACACGAGATGAACCCAGCACTCCACCTAAAGTCTCAAACGCAAGAGAGACATTTTCCACATACTGAGTGTGAGAGCCGTTTCAATTATAGCAATCGCATAAGAAGCCACCTGGAAACCCACACAGCAGAGGGAACTACCCCAACAGAGAGGCCTTCTACATCTTTTAATAGCCCTGAATGTGGAAGAAATTTCACTCTTATGAAATCCGTGCCAATGCACCAGAAAATCCAGAGGGCTGAGAAAAGATTTCACTGCACTGAATGTGAGAAATCTTTCCTCAGAAATTCAAAACTTGTGGAGCATCTTAGAACCCACACGGGGGAGAGACCGTTTAGTTGTTCTGAATGTGGGAAATATTTCCTCAGAAACTCACAACTTGTGGAGCATCATAAAACCCACACAGGGGACAGACCGTTTAGTTGTACTGATTGTGGGAAATGTTTCATCAGAAAATCACAACTAGTGCTGCATCATAGAACACACAGTGGTGAGAAACCTTTTAGTTGTACTGAATGTAGGAAAGGTTTCCCTAGAGGAACACAACTAGTCCGTCATCGTAAAACCCATACAGGGGAGAAACCTTTTAGTTGTACTGATTGTGGGAAATGTTTCATCACAAACTCAGCGCTACGGAAGCATCATAGAACCCACACAGGGGAGAAACCCTTTAGTTGTAGTGATTGTGGGAAATGTTTCCTCACGAAAGCACAATTGGTGCGGCATTATAGAACCCACACGGGGGAGAAACCTTTTAGTTGTACTGATTGTGGGAAATGTTTCCTCACAAAAACACAACTAGTGCAGCATCATAGAACCCACACGGGGGAGAAACCTTTTAGTTGTACTGATTGTGGGAAATGTTTCCTCACAAAAGCACAATTGGTGCCGCATTATAGAACCCACACAGGGGAGAAACCTTTTAGTTGTACTGATTGTGGGAAATGTTTCCTCACAAAAGCACATCTAGTGCAGCATCATAGAACCCACACGGGGGAGAAACCTTTTAGTTGTACTGATTGTGGGAAATGTTTCATCAGAAAAGCAGAACTAGTGCTGCATCATAGAACACACACTGGTGAGAAACCTTTTAGTTGTACTGATTGTGGGAAATGTTTCCTCACGAAAGCACAATTAGTGACGCATCATAGAAACCACACAGGGGAGAAACCTTTTAGTTGTAGTGATTGTGGGAAATGTTTCATCACAAAAGCAAAACTAGTGTTGCATCATAGAACCCACACGGGGGAGAAACCCTTTAGTTGTACTGAATGTGGGAAATGTTTCCTCAGGAAAGCAGATCTAGTGTTGCATCATAGAACCCACACAGGGGAGAAACCTTTTAGTTGTACTGAATGTGGGAAATGTTTCCTCAGGAAAGCACAACTAGTGACGCATCATAGAACCCACACAGGGGAGAAACCTTTTAGTTGTACTGAATGTGGGAAATGTTTTGGCATGAAAGCACATCTAGTGCGGCATCATAGAAACCACACGGAGAGAAAACTTTCATTGAACTGACTGTGGGAAACTTTCCTCTTGAAGCACAACTAGTGCTCAATCAAATAGAGGTGTCCTACATGGAGCAATGGAGGGAGGAGCAGTCGGTTCACCCCTAAACAAAGAAACAAAGACATGGGAAGGGGTGTGCCTACTCCTGTCAGACTGCTGGGCAGACTGGATGGACCACGCTGGTCTTTATCTGCCATCATTTACTATGTTACTATGTAACCCACACAAGGGAGAAACCTTTTGGTTGTACTGAATGTGGGATATGTTTCCACTGGAACTCAGAGCTAGTGACGCATCGTAAAAACCCACAATGGAATGTGGGAGATATTTCTGCACAAAATGAAGACTAAAGAGGCATCATGGAATTCACACTGGGGAGAATAAACTGACATTCTGGTAGTCTTGAATAATATATAAACAACATTGTTAATAGAGGTGTCTGTACCAAGTGATTATTCCTGAATTGCGTGGAGAGGAAGAAGATCCTGAAGTACCAAGAAGTGCAGTCAGAGACCAAGAAAGTGTGGCAGATGATATGGTAATCTTTCCCATTGTACTAGGTGTGACAAGCTTGATAAACTACCCATACCTGATAAACTACTCAAACCTCACTTGGTTTGCAGCTTGTCGTGCTGTGAGGGCTTCCAATAATTTACTCACAACCAAAGTTAAACTAACCGGCCTGTAATTTTCTACCACATCCTTACTTCCACTTTTGTGTAAAGGGACCACATGAGCTTCTCTCCAGTCCTTTGGCACCACATCTGACCTCCAACGAAGCATTGAAAAGGTCACTCAGTGGAGCTGCAAGAACATCCCCAAGTTCCCTCAATATTCTCAAGTGTATCCCCTCCGGTCCCATTGCTTTGTCTACTTTAAGTTTAGCTAGTTTCTCATGAACACAGTCTTCTGAATATTGTTCAAGATGTCCTTCACTTCTGTTCCTGTTTGTGGGTGTTTTCTGAGATCCTGCTCCTGGTTCTTCATCTGTGATCACAGAACAGAAATATTTATTAAGCAATTCCACTTTATCCTCATCAGCTTCTACATATTCCTCCCCTTCACCCTTGAGTCTGACAATACCACTTTTGCCCTTCCTCTTCTCACTAACATATCTGAAAAATGTATTATCTCCCCATTTTATTGCATTGGCTATTTCCTTATCGTTCCTCCAGTTCAGTCCTCTACTTCTGGGTAGTCAACCTCCTCCTGCAGCCTGGAGACTGGTATGTCAAACTCATGACATCACTGGATATAGCCTGCTGCTTTCTCTCTCCCCCTCCAGTGTTACCAGTCTCCATGCAGCAGGAGGAAGTTGTGAGCCCGGGAGAGGGCTCACTGGAGTAACGGATAAGGAGAGTGCAGGATTAGTTTAGTTAGTTTGGGTTATTGATAGAAGTAATATTTTGCTGGGTGCTGTGTCTTTAAAAAAAAAAATACAAAAAACGTTTAGCATCGATAGCGTTCTTGCTCCCTGCCTGTCAGTTACTTATACAAGTACTTTGCAGTGCATAGTGTGGGGTACCGCGCTCGGAGGATTCTCCCCCGGACACTATGGGGGAGAGCTCCCATGTTTATCCCTGTACTCTGCCGGGCCGCAGTGTGCACTGATCGCAGCTCCGGAGAGCTGAACAAGTAGAGGTGAGCACAGACTGTTTTGATCTGCTGCCGGCAGTGCCTACCCAGTTCGGAGTTCGTGCAGACCTGCCCGATAAGCTTGAAACCGGTGGCAGGCTGCGGTAGACAGGCAGGCAGTTTCCTTGGTTGCGGCAGTGCTGGGGAAGAAGCACTTTGGCGCCTTTTTTGCTTCCCGGCATTCCGGCGGCCATTTTAGATTGCACGGAGGACCGCGTGGCTGAGCTGTGGTCCTGCTTCTAAGCTGGTAAGAACTCTGTCGGGTTTCAGGGGCAGCGTCTCACAGGATAGCGAGGGGGCTTTAACCTTTGGTTTACTTTCCCTTTGTTTTACTTTTGTTTTACCTTTGTTTTACTTTTGTTTTACCTTTGTTTCCCTTCGTGTCCCCCGCGATCGTAGGATACCGCGGGGGGGGGGGGGAGAACAGTGGCCCTTAGCGCGCTAGCAATTGGCGGGGGCTGGGGGCAAGCTTATCCTTCAGCAAACAAGGGTCTGTTTGTTTTAAGGGTTACCCGTACTGACAGAACTTTCGTTTTCAGTGGGTTCTTAGGCCAGGGGTACACGTCGGGAGAGTTATGGCAGGGCGACCACAGTGTGTGGTATGTGGCACCCGTAGAGGCACGGTGGCATAGTCTGGGGTGTGCCGTGGCTGTGCCTTCCTGTTGTCCACGGTGGAGAAGCTTATGGACATCAGGGAAGAGTCTGAGTCGCCGGGGGTACCGTCGGCAGCGCTGGTGACGCCTTCTCCAGACCCGGAGCAGGACGCCTCGGTGGAGGAACAGGCTGGTCCCTCGGTCCCGTCTCTGGAGCGAGAGCCGGAGGCCTTGGCGGACTTTTACGCAGAGTTTGTATTAATGTTGCACAAGGCCTTTTTCTTACGGTGTCAGGGTCGCTTAGCGGAGGCTGGGCCGAGTTCGCTGTCCGCCACGCAGTTGGCAGCTGTGGGCGAGATGCTAGAGGGTCCGTCGGCCCCAAAGAAAGTTAGGGCCAGGGAATCCTCGGCGATGGATAGTGAATGGGTGGAGCCTGACTGGGAGAAGGAGGAAGGGGCGCAGGATCTAGAAGAGGGCGAGATCTTGGAACCTGAGGAGCAGTCTAAGATCATTCGGCTTTTTTGGAGAGAGGAACTGCCAGCGCTCATCACGGAGTCTCTGCAGATGCTCAATTTGTCAGCGCAGGTGTCCACAGAAGATGAGGTGGAGGACCCGGTCATTCAAACGGTGCGACAGATGCAGGTGGTGTTTCCGCTGCATAAGGTGGTCGATAAAATGATCCAGGAGGAATGGAACCAGCCTGAGGCGGGCCTTCGGGGAGTCCGTACCATGGCTAGGCTGTATCCGTTGGCGGAAAAGAATAAGGAAAGGTTCAAGACACCACGGGTTGACGTGGTAGTATCGGCGGTTACAAAAAAGACGACCATCCCGGTAGAGGGCAGCACAGCATTGAAGGATGCACAGGACCATAGGGTGGATGGCCTTTTGAAACAAATGTTCGAGGAGGATTCGCTCGCGCTGCAGGCATCCATCTGCGGAGCCTGGGTGGCGAGGGCGTGCTTGCGCTGGGTTCAGCGGTTGCGTCGCTCGCCTCAGTTGGAGCTCAGCGAACTCCAGGAGCTGGGGCGCCTGGAGTCCGGTGTGGCTTATTTGGCGGATGTGCATTATGATTTGGTCAGAGCTCTAGCTAATAGCACGGCTTCCGTGGTGGCCACCCGCAGATCAGTGTGGCTGCGTAATTGGGCGGCGGATGGTTCTTCTAAATCACGGTTGGGTAAGCTGCCGTTTAAGGGACAGTTGCTCTTCGGGGAAGACTTGGATAAGTTAGTGAAGGACCTGGGGGAATCCAAGGCTGGTAGGCTGCCTGAGGATAAGCCGAAACAGGGAAAGGTCGGTCCCAGTTTTAGAGGTCAGTTTCGTGACTTTCGGAGATTTCAGGCGTCGCGGTATGGTGCCTTTCAGAGGGGCCGATTTTCTTCCCGCGGTCAAGGATTCTGGGGGTTTCGAGGGGCGACTAGGGGTTTCACCTCGGGCCCTGGTTCAGCAGTTCCTAAATCACAATGAGATGAGGCGGGTCCCGGCGGCAGACGCTCCCATCGGTGGGAGGCTTTGGGAGTTTCTGTTCGCTTGGACCCTCATCACCTCTGACCAGTGAGTCCTAGAGATCATTCAGCATGGTTATGCCCTGGAGCTTGAGAGGCCTGTGTGGGATTCCTTCGTCATGTCTCCTTGCAGGGGGCAGAAGAAAACTCTAGCGGTTCGTGACACTTTGGACCGCCTTCTGCGATTAGAGGCGGTACTGGAAGTACCGAAGCAGGAATACGGCTTGGGTCGGTATTCCATATATTTCATGGTGCCAAAGAAAGGCGGAGCGATGCGTCCTATCTTAGACCTCAAAGGGGTGAATCGGTGTTTGCGCGTGCCCCACTTTCGTATGGAGACGTTGCGGTCGGTTATCATCACGGTCCGTCAAGGAGAGTTTCTGACATCCTTAGATCTAACGGAGGCTTATCTGCACATTCCCATCCGAGAGGCTCATCAGAGGCTCTTAAGATTCACCTTGCCCTGGGGTCACTATCAGTTCCGAGCGTTGCCCTTCAGTCTGGTGACGGCGCCACGCATGTTCACCAAGATTATGGTGGTGGTGGTGGCGGCGCTGCGCAAGGAAGGTATTCTGGTGCATCCGTATCTCGACGATTCGTTAATTCGGGCAAAGTCGGAGGCAGAGAGCCGGCAGGTGACCAACAGGGTGGTGGAGTTTTTGCAGGAGCTCAGCTGGGTGGTCAATCTCAGCAAAAGCCATCTTCAGCTGGTTCAGGTGTTCGAGTATCTAGGGGTCCTGTTCGACACTCGCAAGGCGCTGGTCTTTTTGCTGAACAAGAGGGCGCAGGCTCTGCATGGCCTGGTTCGCTCGTTCTGAGTGACGCCGGCTCCGATGGCGTGGTGTTACCTGTGGGTGCTCGGCACGATGGTGGCAACTTTGGAAGCAGTTCCGTGGGCCAAAGTGCATATGCGGCCACTACAGAGGGCATTGCTAAGACGCTGGTCGCATCAGGTGGACTCCCTGAGCAAGCGGTTGCGCTGCCCTCTCAAGGTTCGCTGGTCGCTTCAGTGGTGGTTGCTTCCGTCCTCATTGGTTGCGGGAATGCCTCTGGAGCAACCGGAGTGGATTCCTGTAATAACGGATGCCAGTCTCTCGGGCTGGGGAGCCCACTGCGAAGGCCAGTTTGCACAGGGTTAATGGTTTCCTCTGGAGTCGGCATGGTCGATCAATCGGTATGGAGTTACGAGCGGTGGCAAGAGCTCTGGCAGCGTTCGAGCAGATGGTGCTGGGACATTCCGTTCGAATTCTCTCAGACAATTCGGTGACGGTGGCTTACATCAATCGTCAGGGAGGCACAGGAAGTGCAGCGATGGAAGAGGAGTCAGATTTGCTGTTTGCCTGGGTGTAAAGTCGGTTGACGGCAATTTCGGTGGCGCACATTGCAGGAAGAGACAATGTGATGGCGGATTTTCTCAGCAGAGTACGCGTGTATGCAGGGGAGTGGGAGCTGCATCCCGAAGTCTTTGCGCAGATCGAGTGGCGTTGGGAGATGCCAAGAATGGACTTGATGGCAACCTTTTGCTTCGGCCAAGGTTCTGAGGTTTTACAGCAGGCAAAGGGAAAGAATGTCGGAAGTCATAGACGCACTGATGCAGCAGTGGCCGTCGGGTCTTTTGTATGTGTTTCCGCCGTGGGCGCTGATAGGGTACGTGGTGCAACGGATAGAGGCGCCTCAGGGGAAGGTTCTTTTGGTGGCACCCGACTGGCCAAGGCGTCCGTGGTATGCGGATCTAATGAGACTCCTCGATGGCCGTCCCTGGCGGCTGCCGGATCGGTCGGATCTGTTGCGTCAGGGTCCGCTTTTCATGCCACAAGTGGATCGATTCTCACTTACAGTATGGCCATTGAAAGGGCTAGGTTGAGGAAGAAAGGTTATTCGGCGGCGGTGATTTCCACGCTGCTGCGGGCGCAAAAATGGTCTACTTCCTTGGCGTATGTGCGTATATGGCGTGTTTTTGAAGATTGGTGTTCACGACGTGAAATTCGAGCGGCCTCGGTCGCCGTGCCTTCAATTTTGAACTTTCTACAAGATGGCTTTGATAAAGGTCTGGCAGCCAGTTCATTGCGGGTACAGTTGGCGGCGCTGTCCTGTTATCGCGGCAAGGTTCAGGGGCTGGCGTTGGGGGCCCATGCGGATATCGTCCATTTTCTGAGGGCGGTGTCTAGCTGCGTCCTGCCTGTAGGCTACAGGTGCCGTCTTGGGATCTTAATCTGGTGTTGACGGTGTTGGTCAGGCAACCCTTTGAGCCTTTGCGGTCTGCTTTGTTAAAGGATCTCACTCTCAAAGTGGTTTTCTTAGTAGCGATCTGTTCTACGCGACGCATTTCCGAGTTACAAGCTTTGTCTTCCAGAGAGCCATTCCTGTCCTTTTCGAAGGAAAGAGTCGTGCTACGGCCGGTACCGTCATTCTTGCCTAAGGTTGTTTCTCCATTTCATTTGAATCAGTCGGTGTGTTTGCCTGTCCTCGGTTCCGGAACGGGAGATTCTGAGGATCGCCGCTTCCATCACTTAGATGTTAAGAGGGCCTTGCGGCATATTTGAAGTCTACTAAGCCATTTCGCAAGTCGGATCGGTTGTTTTTGTTGTTTGGGGGCAGGCGTAAAGGCGAAGCGGCTTCTAAAGCTTCCATCGCTCGTTGGATTAAGGAAACAATAGCTTCCGCTTCTTTGTTACAAGGACGCGTGGTGCTGGACAGCTTGAGGGATCACTCCACCAGAGCGCAAGCTGCGTCATGGGCGGAACATGGTCGGGTGCCGCCGAGTGAGATTTGTAGGGCAGCTACGTGGTCGTCCTTGCATACGTTCAGTAAGCATTACCGTCTTGATGTCGCAGCAGCTGGTGATGTGTGTTTTGGAGCGGCGGTATTGCATTCCGGCTGGAAGGGTCCCTCCCAATAGTTACTGCTCTGGTACATCCCAGAAGTAGAGGACTGAACTGGAGGAACGATAAGGAAATGATAATTACACTTACCTGGTAATTGTAGTTCCTTGAGTGACGACAGTTCAGTCCTCCTTCCCACCCGAGTTTTGCAAAAGGAGGGCAGCCGGGACCGCATGGTCATGTTTTACAGGTAAGTCCATTCAGTTGTTCGTTCAAGAAAGGTAGCTAATGTATTCGGTGACAGTACAGGGTGTATGACGCCTTATATGCAGGTAGTTATAATGTTTTAGTTAACCTGAGTTAGGTGCAGTTGATATTTATTGCTACTTATTTGTTGCTCCTTTGAGTCTGCTTTGTTAATAGTTCACACTGGAGGGGGAGAGAGAGAGCAGCAGGCTATATCCAGTGATGTCATGAGTTTGACATACCAGTCTCCAGGCTGCAGGAGGAGGTTGACTACCCAGAAGTAGAGGACTGAACTGTCGTCACTCAAGGGACTACAATTACCAGGTAAGTGTAATTATCATTTCCTCCTCTTTTTGAATCTTTGCTTTCCTGACTATTTTGTAGCTTCTCTAAGTTTTTCAAATACAGATGTCTGTCTTCTTCTCTCTGTGATTTCTTGTATTTTATGAAGACCTCTCTCTTTTTCTTCACATTTTCAGCTACTGCTTTAGAAAACCATAGCGGTCTACTTTTCCTTTTACCTTTATTTTTCATTTTAACATAAAGGTTGGTTGCCCTTAAAATATCCCCTTTCAGTTTTGCTCACTGTTTTTCTACATCCCCATCTATTCCCATCCCGCTAATGACTCCCTGAGATATTGGCACATCCTAGCAAATTTACATCATTAGCAGCCTTTCCAATAATTTACCATCCACAGAGATTAGACTAACCGGCCTGTAATTCTCTGTCATCCTTACGTCCGCTTCGGTGTACAGAGACCCACATGTGTCTTTCTCCAGTCCTTTGCACCAGTCCAAAGAGGCATCTCCTTTAGGCAGCTTGAGCTTCTCCTTTCCTTGCAGATCATACTTTCAAATATTCTATTTTACATTGCATGCGAGTGTCCGCTCGTCCTGAGGGCTCTTTGAGTTTGTCTGACTGCCAGGAACTAGTGTTTTGCTTTGACTGCTGCTACTCTTTGCAGCCCCTCAAAATCTCCTGCCCTAGGTGACTGCCTAGTCTTGCCTAATGGTTGAGCTGGCCACTCTTCTTCTAAAGCTGCAAAACAAGGACAAACTCAAGTGAAAAAAACATCACCTACAGCCAGACCCTCACTGTGTTCTTCAGAGCTTCTAGCAACTACCCGTTGAAGATGCCTCAGGCAAAGCCGTATCAGCAGATGGGAACCAGAGAGTTCAGATTCTGAGCTAAAATGGCCAAGTCTCCTGTGATTTTGTGACCAGCCATGCCCTCCTGAGGGGAACTCTCAG
The DNA here is from genome assembly GCA_033557465.1 of Ichthyophis bannanicus. NCBI lineage: Eukaryota > Metazoa > Chordata > Amphibia > Gymnophiona > Ichthyophiidae > Ichthyophis > Ichthyophis bannanicus. Next base: position 68,254,159 of record CM066031.1, read on the forward strand.
TCTGACCATTCTCACTCACAGGGAGCTGACCTGAGTCCTCCAAACTTGACTCCAGTCTTCATGTGGCCCGATTCACCCCTCTGCAGCATGAACCACGATGGCCAGTGCAGGCATTGAAGTGCCCATGCTAACACGCTCATGGCTTGCCACTCCTGCCCTCTCTGAGGCAATGTCCTGTTGGAGAGGGCAGGAGCGGCAGGAAACCACACAAAGGATAAATCTTAATATTTTTTGATGCCTCCGACGCCATCTGTCACAGAATCTTCCATCAAAGAATACAAAATGAAGTACTAAAATTGTTTCATTCCTACCTATTTGAGAGACAACAGAAACTAAAAATGGGCACAACTCCTCATCCTCCTTCCCTCAACCCACGGCATCACTCAAGGCACTTCTCTTCAGCCACTATGCCCAATTATCCGTGCCCATAACACATACTTCCACAACTATGCATATGATATAATGATTGATTTATTTCAATATTTTTATACGACTTTTCATTTCAGTCAAAGCAGTTTACATTGTAATTTAATCTTAGTAATGTACATTAAACGGGGACATTGATAAGTTGGATTTTTCTGAAGCAATGGAGGTATGCACCTTTCAACACCAACAAAGCCGTATACGAAGGAATATCAAGCAGCTTCAAAGACATCACTCAATAGCTGGCAAGAAACTCATTGACAGTTAACTATAAAAAATCCCAAAATACTCTGCATCACCAAGGATGACACAGTCCACCCACCCCCATCCCTGACAATAAATGAGATTGATGTGAAAGTCCGGACAGAGGTCTAGTATCTAAGTAACACCCTGGACCAACAACTAATACTGAAACCACACATAAACAACACAAGGAGGTCAACCTACCACAAAATGTGAACTCTGCAACATCTGCACCCCCTACTGGAGCCATTGGACTTCTGTACGGCATTCCAGCCCATCATCTCACCACATTTTGACTACTGTAACTTAATTTACCACAGCTCAAAAAATTCAACTCTGCTCCCACTACACATTGCATTATATAGAACTGCATGCATCATTCAAGAAGCCCCAAATACGACCACATAATCCCTATCCTGCGACAATTCCACTAGCTTCCCCTGCAAAGCCACATCAGATACTAAATACTGTTACTAACTTTCAAAATCATCAACAACTAATCCTCCTCCCATCTACAAACTCTACAAAACACAACGAAAACCAACAGACAAAGCACTAAAAACATAGAGCCTGACATTTAAAAGGCATTTACACAATTAGTGCCGCTGAATATCATGTCTTATCCCTTGTGTGCTCTGATGCTAACCGCTTAGCATCAGAGAGTGTCGCAGGAGATCCGGGTGACAGTCCCTATCTTTTAGCTGCACAAAAGGGCAAATAAACTCACAAAATGACCCCAAATAAATATAAAAAAACCACAACCAAGCTGGGCAACAGTGATCATAATGGGAAACATCAAGAAACACTCCAGAGAAAGCCCCAAAATAAAAATATGAATTATGGAAAGGTCTACGCTCCGTCCCCTTACAAGGTGAATGATCCCACTGAAATAGCACTGATCAGGATTTCCTTCTGCATGGGACAGGTGTCCTATGGCATGCACATGTTCCGCAACAGCAGGGCGGGCATGTCGGAACGGGCAACTGGACAGATGCCTGGAAAGGGGCCACAGAGGGCTGCAGGCGGCACATGATATGGTGCAGCTGGGGCACAGTGCGGACCAGGCAGATGCCTAGGTGGCACATAGGAATGCTGAAACTGTACAGCAGCCAGCCAGCAACTGATGAGGGCCCAACATGGGCACGAGTGTGTCTCCTACAGTGTCACAGGGATAGTACCCAGCAGGTACTCCCAAGGGCACAGAACAGTCGCAGGCGGTGCTGGGGGGGGGGAAGCGTGGACGTCCATGCAGGCACCCCTACCCCAGAACCTGCACCATAGGCAGCCGCCTACCCGCACACAGGATGGCCTGAGACTGTGTACCACCAGTATCACCAGCAGAAGGGCATGTCAGCAAAGTGGCAGAGGGGTGCTGGCATTGGAGGTGGCAGCGGCTGGTGCCCACAGCAGACCATGGCCTAGCCATGTGTAGGTGGGTGTCGTGCACTGCAACAAACAGGCCCTGTCGGATCTACAGTCAAGGACTCCCTAGGGAATGCAGCATATCTGTGGCAACACGGTGGTGCAGTGCACACAGACAGTGTGTCCAAAAGCAGAAGGTCACAGGTTCAAGTCCCAGCTGTGGCTCCTGCCAACCCAGTCCCCATATTTTATCCATGAAGAAAACATGGTAGTAAAGACTGAACCTTTATTGCTGAGAACATAAGCATGGGTCAAACACCTATATTTTACCCGACACAGCACAAACACCATATAAATGAGCATTACCTACGGCCAGAATCCCCCAAATGCAGTCCTGGAGGGCCACAAATGCTTCAGGGTCTATGCTGTCTCCAATCTAAGGATGGAGTGGTACTGGTGGTGGAGGTGGCAGCGGCTGGTGCCCACAGCAGACCATGGCCTAGCCCTGTCCAGGTGGGTGCCGTGCACCGCAACAAACAGGCCCTGTCGGATCTACAGTCATGAACTCCCCAGGGAATACAGCATATCTGTGGCAACACGGTGGTGCAGTGCACACAGACAGTGTGTCCAAGAGCAGAAGGTCACAGGTTCAAGTCCAAGCTGTGGCTCCTGCCAACCCAGTCCCCATATTTTACCCACCACACAAATGTGGTAATACAGACAGAACCTTTAGTGCAGATAACATAAACATGCCCAATACATATACATTTTACCCTACAGAGCACAGACACCAGAAACATGTGCATTACCTAGAGCAGAGTCCCCCAAATGCAGTCCTGGAGGATCACAAATCAATCACGTTTTATGCTGTGTCTAATAAAGATGCGTGTGGTTCATTTCCATGCGCCACCCCCATGGTATGCAGATGGATCTCATGCATATTCATTAGGGACAGCAGGAAAACATGAACAGTGTATGGTCCACCTAGACTGGAGATGGGGACCTCTGCCTTAGAGCAGCAGCCAACAGGAGCAGAAAGAACCACACCCACAGGCTCCATTATCCCAAGCCTCACGGACAGGCAGGATATCGGGCCTTGCGTACATCTCACAATACTAGTATGTGTAGACCGTAGCAATGCCACCCTAAACCTGGGAATACGGTACACATATATCAAAATGTTGCTATGATTACTGGCAGATAGCAATTCCAAAGTTAGCAAACCGACTAACTCTCACTCTTCTCCCCAATTCCCTCACAAGTAATCTCTGCCCCAAGTTCTCTTATGTCCTACCTTATTCCGACCATGGTCTGCCTGTGAATACTAAAGAACCCTATATGTTTATACATAGCTCAGTTTTTACACTGTTTTTGTACATAGTTCCACTGTGTGTACATAGTTATAGTTTTATTACCCTCTGTTCCAAGTTTAATTTCCCTGTTATAATGTAAGCACACCAGTGTTTTCTGATTGTGCAGATCTGTTACTTGTAATCCGCACTGAAAACAAATAGCGCGGTATATAAAAAATGTTAAATAAATAAATAAGCACAATATGCTCATTGAGCTGTGTCATAGCAATATTTCTGATGTCTGTGGAGTGTGTCTCAGGTCTGGTGTCTGATAGTGTTCTCCCAAAAAACCAACTAACCCGACTTCAACGAATTCAGAACACTGCCGCTCACCTTGTCACACACTCCTCCCCCGGGACCACATAACCCCTCTGCTATTTCATCTTCACTGGTTGCCTCTCCCTTTCCGTGCCACATTCAAATTACTGACTCTGGTAAACAAAGCCTTCCACACAAGCACCCCGCAATATCTAACAGATCTCCTTTTTTTTCACTCTCCCAGACATACCCCTCGCTCTTTTCATCTTAACTGCCTTACCCTCCCCTCCCCTTCCCGTGCTTACCTGCAGTCCACCCGTTCCTCTGCCTTCTTTTTCGCTGGTCCCACCCTCTGGAACACCCTTCCCCCCTCCCTCTGCCTAGAACCTCAATACATTACATTCAAACAGAATTTAAAAATGCACCTGTTCTCCCTAGCTTTTAATGTTCCCTCCCCTTTTGTGTGATCTACGCTTTCCCCCACCTCCTGTCTCTCCCTAGGCCTATTCTTTCCTGCGTTTTGTCTTGGTTTTCTTAAATTCTTCTACTGTCCTGTAAGATATTGTACATTTCTTTTCCTTTTCATTGGCTTTTAGCCTTCTTTTATTGAATTTTATTGTACACCGCCTTGGTTACTGTAGAAAGGCTGTTTTTATCAAGTAAAATAAACATAAACAAACATAAAAATAAACATTGTGGGAAAATTTTCCCCAGAAAAGCATAACTAGTGCTGCATCATAGAACCCACAATGGGAGAAACCTTTTAGTTGTACTCAATGTGGGAAATATTTCCTCACAAAAGCACAACTAGTGTGGCATCATAGAACCCACACAGGGGAGAATCCTTTAGTGTTACTGAATGTGGGAAATGTTTCCTCATGAAAGCAGAACTAGTGCGGCATCATAGAACACACTTAGGGGAGAAACTGTTTAGTTGTACTGATAGTAGGAAATCTTTTCTCAGAAAAGGACATCTATTGCTGCATCATAGAACCCACACAGGGGAGAAACCTTTTAGTTGTACTGAATGTGGGAAATGTTTCCTCACGAAAACACATCTAGTGTGGCATCATAGAACCTACACGGGGAAGAAACCCTTTAGTTGTACTGAATGTGGGAAATGTTTGCCCAGAAAAGCAGAACTACTGTTGAACTATAGAACCCATAGAGGCGAGAAGCCTTTTAGTTGTTCTGAATGTGGGAAATGTTTCCTTATGAAAGCAGAACTAGTGAGCCATCATAAAACCCACTCAGGGGAGAAACGTTTAGTTGTACTGAATGTGAGAAATGTTTCCTCACAAAAACACATATAGTGCAACATCACAGAACCCACAAGAGGGATAAACCTTTTAGTTGTACAGATTGTAGGATATGTATGATCATGAAAGCAAATCAAGTTACGCATCATAGAACCCACAGGCAAGAAAACTTTTAGTTGTAATGATTGTAGGAATTGTTTCCCCAAAAAAGCACAACTAGTGCTGCATCATAGAACCCACATGGGAGAGAAACGATTTAGTTGTACTGATTGTGGGAAATGTTTCCTCATGAAAGCAAATCTAGTGACGCATCATAGAACCCACACAGGCGAGAATACTTTTAGTTGTACTGGTTGTGGGAAATGTTTCCCCAGAAAAGCACAACTCCTAATTGTTCATTGAAATCTACATATTTTGCACCTGTGCCCAGCTAACAGCGATCACTGCCAGTGTTACCAGATAGTAACATCGTAAATGATGGCAGATAAGGACCAGTATGGTTCATCTAGTCTGCCAGGAAGGCGGCAAGAGTAGATGCGCCAGCTGCACCAGAGAAAGGCTGAACTTTTACAGAGCTCTGCTAGTGAGTGGATTTTTGCCTCCTGGGACATCTTACTGTGAGTTCTAGCTGTTTATTTAATTATTTACTGTTTGTCTAACTGTTGTTTGTTTAATTATTTAGTGTTTGTCTTAGTGGTGTGCAAGTTTCAGCCTTCTCAGCTGTACTTACCTTGCCTCTCTCAACTGGGCTTTGTGTGGTAGCCATTTTGAATTAATCTCTCTCCCCAGAGCCTGTTGTTTGTTAAGCTTTTCCTGTCCTTGCCTGCCTGAGTGACTCCTCCCCCTGTGTGTGTGGTAGCCATTTTGAATTAATCTCTCTCCCCAGAGCCTGCTGTTAAGCTTTTTCCTGTCCTTGCCTGCCTGAGTGACTCCTCCCCCTGACCCCCTCCCCCTGAGGTATCCTGTAACCTTGTTCCTGTTTTCTCCACGTGTGCATAGGCTGTTTGTTTGCTTTTCTCTGATCAGAGAAAGGCTGAACTTTTACAGAGCTCTGCTAGTGAGTGGATTTTTGCCTCCTGGGACATCTTACTGTGAGTTCTAGCTGTTTATTTAATTATTTACTGTTTGTCTAACTGTTGTTTGTTTAATTATTTAGTGTTTGTCTTAGTGGTGTGCAAGTTTCAGCCTTCTCAGCTGTACTTACCTTGCCTCTCTCAACTGGGCTTTGTGTGGTAGCCATTTTGAATTAATCTCTCTCCCCAGAGCCTGTTGTTTGTTAAGCTTTTCCTGTCCTTGCCTGCCTGAGTGACTCCTCCCCCTGTGTGTGGTAGCCATTTTGAATTAATCTCTCTCCCCAGAGCCTGCTGTTAAGCTTTTTCCTGTCCTTGCCTGCCTGAGTGACTCCTCCCCCTGACCCCCTCCCCCTGAGGTATCCTGTAACCTTGTTCCTGTTTTCTCCACGTGTGCATAGGCTGTTTTAGTTTGCTTTTCTCTGATCAGAGAAAGGCTGAACTTTTACAGAGCTCTGCTAGTGAGTGGATTTTTTCCTCCTGGGACATCTTACTGTGAGTTCTAGCTGTTTATTTAATTATTTACTGTTTGTCTAACTGTTGTTTGTTTAATTATTTAGTGTTTGTCTTAGTGGTGTGCAAGTTTCAGCCTTCTCAGCTGTACTTACCTTGCCTCTCTCAACTGGGCTTTGTGTGGTAGCCATTTTGAATTAATCTCTCTCCCCAGAGCCTGTTGTTTGTTAAGCTTTTCCTGTCCTTGCCTGCCTGAGTGACTCCTCCCCCTGTGTGTGTGGTAGCCATTTTGAATTATCTCTCTCCCCAGAGCCTGCTGTTAAGCTTTTCCTGTCCTTGCCTGCCTGAGTGACTCCTCCCCCTGACCCCCTCCCCCTGAGGTATCCTGTAACCTTGTTCCTGTTTTCTCCACGTGTGCATAGGCTGTTTTAGTTTGCTTTTCTCTGATCAGAGAAAGGCTGAACTTTTACAGAGCTCTGCTAGTGAGTGGATTTTTGCCTCCTGGGACATCTTACTGTGAGTTCTAGCTGTTTATTTAATTATTTACTGTTTGTCTAACTGTTGTTTGTTTAATTATTTAGTGTTTGTCTTAGTGGTGTGCAAGTTTCAGCCTTCTCAGCTGTACTTACCTTGCCTCTCTCAACTGGGCTTTGTGTGGTAGCCATTTTGAATTAATCTCTCTCCCCAGAGCCTGTTGTTTGTTAAGCTTTTCCTGTCCTTGCCTGCCTGAGTGACTCCTCCCCCTGTGTGTGTGGTAGCCATTTTGAATTAATCTCTCTCCCCAGAGCCTGCTGTTAAGCTTTTCCTGTCCTTGCCTGCCTGAGTGACTCCTCCCCCTGACCCCCTCCCCCTGAGGTATCCTGTAACCTTGTTCCTGTTTTCTCCACGTGTGCATAGGCTGTTTTAGTTTGCTTTTCTCTGATCAGAGAAAGGCTGAACTTTTACAGAGCTCTGCTAGTGAGTGGATTTTTGCCTCCTGGGACATCTTACTGTGAGTTCTAGCTGTTTATTTAATTATTTACTGTTTGTCTAACTGTTGTTTGTTTAATTATTTAGTGTTTGTCTTAGTGGTGTGCAAGTTTCAGCCTTCTCAGCTGTACTTACCTTGCCTCTCTCAACTGGGCTTTGTGTGGTAGCCATTTTGAATTAATCTCTCTCCCCAGAGCCTGTTGTTTGTTAAGCTTTTCCTGTCCTTGCCTGCCTGAGTGACTCCTCCCCCTGTGTGTGTGGTAGCCATTTTGAATTAATCTCTCTCCCCAGAGCCTGCTGTTAAGCTTTTTCCTGTCCTTGCCTGCCTGAGTGACTCCTCCCCCTGACCCCCTCCCCCTGAGGTATCCTGTAACCTTGTTCCTGTTTTCTCCACGTGTGCATAGGCTGTTTTAGTTTGCTTTTCTCTGATCAGAGAAAGGCTGAACTTTTACAGAGCTCTGCTAGTGAGTGGATTTTTGCCTCCTGGGACATCTTACTGTGAGTTTCTAGCTGTTTATTTAATTATTTACTGTTTGTCTAACTGTTGTTTGTTTAATTATTTAGTGTTTGTCTTAGTGGTGTGCAAGTTTCAGCCTTCTCAGCTGTACTTACCTTGCCTCTCTCAACTGGGCTTTGTGTGGTACCCCCATCCCCCTGCTGAGGGTTCAGGACAGGGTACCTTGTAACTGCCCTCTTTAATAGGACTCATCTCCCCCCCTCCCTCCCCAGCACCCACCCACCCCTGGGGAAATTGTAGTTTTATAGGTACTTGGACATCTTAGAGGAAAGGGGCTGCTCTCAGGTGCAGCTCTTAATCCAAATCAGTCATACACAGAGGACCTGTGATTAATTAGCTTCAGGTACACAGGGTGTATTAGGGGTATTAGATACACTTTTATTAGTATAAGCATCTACACCAATCCTTATTATATACCGATTTAAAAGACCTAAACACAAGCTTTAAACTCAGATGCAGTCAGAGGTCCAGCAACGAGATGGGGGTTCTCCAGTCTTCTGCATCGAGTGTCACATGTATGATTATCTCCCAGTTGGTGAGAGGTCCTACATATGCACTAAGTGCAGGGAGCTCTTTGCTCTCAGGGAACGAGTCCGTTCTCTAGAGGCTAGAGTAGCAGACCTGGAAGACATAAGAAAGACAGAGAAGTACATGGACGAGACCTACAGGGATATAGTCCTGAAGTCCCACCTCCAGTCTGGCAGCATCCCTGTTGCCATGGAGGAGAGAGGTCACGTGACAGGAGAGCATCACCCTGGTGTGGCAGGAAGTGATCCTGTAACTAGGACCTGTCCTCCAGGTGATGTAAAACCCTCTCGCACCGAGGACGTTTCTCCAGGGCCATGTCCCCATGAGGGGAGGGTCAGGACAGCTGTTATAGTTGGTGATTCAATCATTAGGAATGTAGATAGCTGGGTGGCTGGTGGACGTGAGGATCGCCTGGTAACATGCCTGCCTGGTGCGAAGGTAGCAGATCTCACGCACCGCCTAGATAGGATCATAGATAGTGCTGGGGGGGAGTCTGCTGTCTTGGTACATGTTGGTACCAATGACATAGGAAAATGTGGTAGGGAAGTTCTGGAGGCTAAATTTAAGCTTTTAGGTAGGAAGTTGAAATCCAGAACTTCCAGGATAGCGTTCTCCGAAATGCTTCCTGTTCCACGTGCAGGACCCAAAAGACAGGCAGAGCTCCGGAGTCTCAATGCGTGGATGAGACAATGGTGCAAGGATGAGGGTTTTGGATTTGCTAGGAACTGGGGAACATTCTGGGGAAAGGGGGGGCTCTTCCGAAGGGATGGGCTTCACCTTAATCAGGATGGGACCAGACTGCTGGCATTAACCTTTAAAAAAGAGATAGAGAAGCTTTTAAACTAGAAAATAGGGGAAAGCCGACAGTCACCCAGGAGCGCACGGTTCGGACAAAGGTATCCTTGAAGGATACTACCAAAAGCAGTGAGGTTCCAAAAGGGAGTATAGTAGCCCAAATGCCCTTGAGTAAGGAGCAGACAGAGCATAAAGATTCCCCATTACCCATGCCTACCAATAGCCAGATTAATATTAATAAAATACAGTCTCTAAAATGCTTGTATGCCAATGCTAGAAGTCTAAACAATAAGATGGGAGAATTAGAATATATAGCATTAAATGAGAGGTTAGATATGATTGCACTCTCAGAGACATGGTGGAAGGAGGATAACCAGTGGGACACTGTGATACCTGGATACAAACTATATCGTAATGATAGAGCTGAACAAATTGGTGGAGGGGTTGCACTCTATGTTAGAGAGGGCATTGAGTCAGAAAGGATTAAAGTTTTGCAGGAACAAAATATGCTGTAGAATCTCTATGGATTGAAATTCCATTTATGAAGGGGAAGGTGATGGCAGTGGGAGTATACTATCGACCACCTGGCCAGAATGAACAAATGGATGATGAAATGCTCAAAGAAATCAAGGAAGCTAACCAAAGCCACAACAGAGTAGTAATAATGGGTGATTTCAATTACCCCGGTATCGACTGGGACAGTGTCACAGCAGGACAAGCTAAAGAGATAAAGTTTCTAGATGAAATGAATGACTGCTTCTTGGAGCAGCTGGTTCATGAACCGACCAGAGGGGAAGCCATACTGGACCTAGTCCTTAGTGGAACGCCAGATCTGGTGCAAGAAATAAGGGTGTTGGGACCACTTGGCAATAGTGATCATAGTATGATCATGTTTGATTTAATCAGTGGAGGACAGATAGTAAAGGAATCCACAGTACTACCTTTTAACTTTCAAAAGGGTGACTATGATAGAATGAGGTATATAGTTCGGAAAAAACTAAAAGGAGCGGTTCCAAAGGTTAAAGACTTACAGCAAGCTTGGGTGTTATTTAAAAATACTATCCTCGAAGCCCAGACCAGCTGTATTCCACGCATTAAGAAAAGTGGAAGAAAGTCCAAAAAACTGCCAGCATGGTTTAAAGGTGAGGTCAGAGAGGCTGTTGCTGCCAAAAGAGCAACCTTCAGAAAATGGAAAAAAGAGCCAAATGATGAAAACTGGAAACAGCACAAGCACTGGCAAGTTAATGCAAAGCATTGATAAGGCAGGCAAAGCGGGAATTTGAGAAGAAACTTGCTACGGAAGCAAAAACACGAAATAAAGACTTTTTCAAGTACATTCGTAGCAAAAGGCCTGTGAGAGAGTCAATTGGACCATTAGATGATAGAGGGGTAAAAGGTGCAATAAGAGGAGACAAGGCTATAGCAGAGAGACTGAATGAATTCTTTGCTTCGGTCTTTACTGAGGAAGATGTAGGGGTGTTACCCAAGACTGAAGTGGTATTTAAAGGTGATACTGCAGAGGAATTGAGAGAAATATCGCTACACCGGGAAGATATATTACAACTATTTGATAAACTGAATAGTAGCAAATCACCTGGACCGGATGGTATACATCCCAGAGTGTTGAAAGAACTGAAATATGAGATTGCAGACCTGTTATTGGTAATCTGTGAACTTTCATTAAAATCATCTGTAATACCTGAAGATTGGAGGGTCGCCAACGTAACACCAATTTTTAAAAAGGGTTCCAGGGGTGACCCGGGAAATTACAGACCGGTGAGCCTGACGTCAGTACCAGGGAAAATGGTAGAAGCCATCATAAAGAACAAAAATTACACAGCATGTAGATAGTCATGGCCTAATGGGAGACAGCCAACATGGCTTTAGACAAGGAAGATCTTGTCTTACTAATCTGATATGTTTTTTTGAAGGTGTGCATAAACAGGTAGACAAAGGTGAGTCGGTTGATATAGTGTATCTGGACTTTCAGAAAGCTTTTGACAAGGTCCCCCATCAGAGACTTTTGGCGAAGCTAAAAAGTCATGGGATAGGAGGCAGTGTACTATTGTGGATCGGGAACTGGTTAAAAGATAGAAAGCAGAGGGTAGGGCTAAATGGCCAATATTCCCAATGGAAAAAGGTGAATAGTGGAGTACCCCAGGGATCTGTACTGGGTCCGCTACTTTTTGACATATTCATAAATGACCTGGAAAAGGGAATAACTAGTGAGGTAATCAAATTTGCAGATGACACAAAGCTGTTTAAAGTTGTTAAAACCCAAGAGGATTGTGGAAAACTGCAGGAGGATCTGGATAAATTGGAAGACTGGGCATCCAAATGGCAGATGAAATTTAATGTGGACAAGTGCAAAGTTATGCACCTAGGAAGAACAACCCACACTATAGTTACAAGATGCAAGGCTCCACATTAGAAACCACCACCCAGGAAAAAGATTTAGGAGTCATCGTGGATAACATGTTAAAACCCTCCGCCCAGTGTGCAGCGGCGGCCAAGAAAGCCAAATAGAATGCTAGGTATCATAAGGAAAGGGATGGAGAATAAAACAAAGGATATTATAATGCCTCTGTATCGCTCCATGGTACGACCGCACCTTGAATATTGTGTGCAATTCTGGTCACCGTATCTTAAAAAGGACATAGAGTTATTAGAAAAAGTACAGAGAAGAGCCACCAAATTGGTGAAGGGGATGGAAGGCTACTCCTATGAAGAGAGGCTAAAAAGGTTAGGGCTCTTTAACCTAGAAAAGAGGCGGCTGAGGGGAGATATGATAGAGGTGTATAAATTAATGAATGGAGTGGAACGGATAAACGTGGATAAATTGTTTACGCTATCAGAATATAGAAGGACTAGGGGGCATGTAATGAAGCTACAGGGTAAACTATTTAAGACAAATAGGAGAAAATATTTCTTCTCTCAACGTGTAATCAAACTCTGGAATCTGTTACCGGAGGAATGTAGTAAGGGCTGTTAGTATAGCTGGGTTTAAAAAAGGTTTGGACAAGTTCCTGGAGGAAAGGTCCATAAACCACTATTAAAAAGGGACCCAGGATATCAATGCTTGGCCTAGTACAAGCACTGCAGAACCTGTGTCTTTTGGGGAAACTGCTAGGTACGTATGACCTAGATTGGCCACTGTTGGAAACAGGATACTGGGCTTGATGGACCTCGGTCTGACCCAGTATGGCATTTCTTATGTTCTTATGTTCTTATGTCACCCCTCCCCATGCCTTTGTTTAGAGGTGTACCCACCACTCCGTGGAGGTCCCCACTATTTGTTCATATATAAGAGATAGTTATGTTTATTTTGATTTTATCCTGTTGCTATAAAGGGATCCACCATGTCTCTCCCATGCCATTTTAAATTCTGTCACTGTATTTGCCCCCGCCACTTCCATCGGGAGGGCCCAAGCATCCACCACCCTTTCAGTGAAAAAGTATTTCCTGACATTGCCTTTCAGTTTACCCATTGCAGTTTCATGTCATGCCCTCTAGTTTTACAGCTTCCTCATCTTTGGAAGAGGTTTGTTTGTCCAATAATACTCTTTAAGTATTTAAAGGTCTGAATCATATCTCCCCTGTTCCTCCTCTCCTCCAGAGTGTACATATTTAGATCTTTAAGTCTCTTCTCAGAAGTCTTCTGACACAGGCTTCAAATCATTTTGATCACCTTCCTCTGAATTATTTCCAGTCTTTTTATATTCTTTGTGAGATATGATCTCCAAAAGTGAACACAATCTTTTTACTTCTTTCCAGATTTGCAGAAGGAATACTCCAATCCACCTTGAGTAGATTAAAGTCACCCAATATGATCACATGCCCCTTCATGGTTACCTTTGTGTTCATAATCAAGTCTCTATTAATTTCTTCGGTTTGAGTTGGAGGCCTGTAGACCACACCAGTATGGATGACAGTGCCATCTCCTCTTTCCAACACTTATCCCCATGTCTGTCTTCCACTACCCACTATCTACCTTCCTGTGCCCATTCAGCTTAGTGCACGGCTCAAATTCCACACTCTTGTATACTTTCTACACTTCATATTCATGCTTTCCCTTTCCAGTCAGTCATAGCACTCACCAAACAAGACTATTATGTCCATCTAACAAACTCTCTTGCCTCTTATCCTCACCCTCTCTTTACTACTCTCAGCTCCCTCCTCAAGGCGCCTCTGCCTCCAACCCCTCCCTCCCTTTCTGCCCAAACCCTGGCTGACTATTTCCATAGCAAAGTCCACAAGATCACCCTCCAATTCCCTATGATATCAGCTACTTCCCCTCCTCCCCCTTTTCACTCCTAGCTTCCCCCCCCCCCCACCACTGCTACCCTCTTTTCTATGACCTCTAAGGAGGAAACCACAGACCTTCTTTCCTCCTCCAAACTCACTACCTGCTCCTCTGATCCTTCCCCACCCATCTCCTAAGCCCCATCTCCTCCACTGTTGTCTCTTCCATCTCTCATATTCTAAACCTATTGCTCTCCACTGGAACTGTACCTGCAGCCTTCAAGCAAGCTGTGGTCGGACCTCACTAGATCCTATCTGTCCTTCTATTGACACATCTCCCTCCTCTTCTTTGTTTCTAAAGTACAGTACTTGAACGTGTGGTTCACTGTCACTGCTTCAACTTTCTCATCTCTCAAGCCCTTCTGGATCCTCTACAATCTGGCTTTTGTCCTTTACATTCTACTGCAACAGCTCTTGCCAAGGTCTCCAGCGACCTGTTCCTGGCTAAATCCAAGACCCTTTACTCGATTCTCATCCTTCATGACTTTCTGCTGCTTTTGACAGTGTTGACCACAACCTTCTCCTCAATACCTTGTCCTTGCTTGGTTTTAAGGGCTCTGTGCTATCCTGGTTCTCTTCTTATCTCTCCCATCACTCTTTCAGTGTTTGTTCTGGTGAATCCTCCTCTATTGCTATCCTTTGCTCTGTTGGTATACCCCAAGGATCTTTCGTGGGTTCACTCCTTTTCTCTCTACATACCCAGTCCCTTGGCTTTCAGTACCATCTTTACAATATTGATTCCCAGATCTACCTCTCTGCACCTGAAATCTCTCCAGTAATCCAGGCCAGGGTTTCTTTGTGACATTGCTGCTTGTATGTCTCACTGCTGCTTGAAAATAAACATGGCCAAAACTGAACTTATTTTTTTCCCCCCTAAACCCTCCTCTCCCCTTCCTCCTTTCTCAGTCTCTGTGGATAACTCCCTACTCCTCCCTGTCTCCTTAGCTTGCAACCTTGGGGTCGCCTTTGACTCCTCTCTCTCCTTCTCCACACCCATCTAACTGATAGCTAAAACTTGTTGTTTCTTTCTCTATAACATCAACAAAATTCACCCATTCCTTTCTGAACACACTACCAAGACCCTTATCTACTCCTTAGTCATCTCCCATCTAGACTATTGTGATGATGAAGGACCTTCAGCTATTCAGAAAAGAACTCAAAACCCACCTTTTCACCGAACATTTTGAAATCCCCTACCTCCCAAGAGCCACACCCCAGCAGTCAGAGAAACAATCCCACCAACCTCCTGAACCTGCAAACAACTAACCCCGACAGAACCACCGCTATTAACCCCCTCCCAGTGTGTATTATGTAAGAAAAGAAGAAGAAAATAACTTCCAGAACGTACACAAGATTGATTGTAAGATAGGTTTGTTTATTGTTCATTGTAATATATGTTTATAGTTCTTTGTAAATAGTTGTTGACACAGTTGCTTACAAAGTTTAACTGTATATAGTTCCAACTACTGTTCCATGTAAAACTATATAAAATTGTTTAACTGTTCCCTGTAAACCGCCCTTGATCTCTGGAAGGGGCGGTATAGTAGAAAAGAATAAATAAATAAATATTGTAACCTACTTCTTGCTGGTCTCCCACTGAATCATCTCTCACCCCTTCAATCTGTTGAACACTCTGCTGTGCGGCTAATCTTCTGCCTCCTCTGTTTCCGCATCCTTTTCAAACATTTCAAATTTCTGCTAACCTATAAGTGCATTCACTCTGCAGCTCCTCACAACCTTTCCATACCTCTCCCTACACCCCTCCTCGGGAACTCTGCTCTTCTGGAAAATTGCTTCTATCCTTCTCTTCTATTGCTAACTCCAGACTTCACTCCTTTCACCTTGCTGCTCCTTATGCCTGGAACAAACTCCCTAAATCTACACGTCAACTGCCTTCTCTGACCCTTTTCAAATCCAGGCAGAAAACTCACCTCTTCGCTGCCGCTTTTGGATCTTGCTTTACCTAATCTCCTTTGTGTTTCTTTACCATTCCCCCAAGCTGTATCCCATGTCTACAGCTACTGTGTTGTCTGTCTTGACTAGATTGTAAGCGTGGATGAGCAGGGACTGTCTTTTACATGTCTTTGCAGCACTGTGTATGTCATGTATCACTATACAAATGTTCAGTAATATAATACTAATATCGCTTTTGACATATAGGGCTACTCCTTCTCCTTTTCTACCCTCTCTGTCTCTCCTAAATAGATTAAACCCAGTTATGGCTATATCCCATTCACGTGACTCATTAAATCATGTTTCTGTAATGGCCACAATGTCCAAGTCCATTTCTACCATTAGGGCTTCTAGATCAGGAACTTTGTTGGCTAGACTTCGAGCATTTGTGCTCATTGCTTCCAGCATTTTTTGACTGGCTTGCCTGTATTTTGCATGGATTTTGTTTTACACACCTCTTTCCCACTTGCCATTGATGTCTGGCTGTTTCCAATGTTATTATTTTTTTGCTGAGAGTGACATCCCGGACTTGTTCTCCATCCGTCACCCCCTTTCCTTAGTTTAAATGCCTGTTCAGATACTGCCTGAATTTTTCACTTAGGATCCTTTTCCCTGCGATGGAGAGATGTAGCCCATCAGCACAGTATAGTCTCTTGTTGGTCCATCTGTTTCCCCAGTTGCCTATAAATCTAAATCCTTGTTTGCACCAGGTTTGGAGCCATGTATTAAAGTTGTCTATGTGATGCAGCCTTTCTGCCCCCTTACCAAGAACTTCTGAGAATGCTACAGTGTTAGCAATGGGCTTGAGTTTCTCTCCCAGAGTCTGAAAGTCCCTTTGAACTGCAGAGGCACTGTTTCTAGACAGTCATTTGTACCCAAGTGGGTGACAGTATCAGTTTTGGAGTGCTCACTTTCTGCACTCACAGGTAGCGATTATTTTCTAGATTGCCATGCTGGAAACCGTCTTTATATGGATAAATGTTACCTCCACCCCAGCTTTGCCTGCAGACCACCCTGTCACTTCCTGGAGGCTGCCTCTCAATTATCCTCTTGGCAGGACTTATCTGATGAGTAGCTGCTTCTACCTAGATAAGTCCTTTTAAATACCAAGTCGTTATTAAATTGACCAGTGCTAGTGATGTCTCGTCTGGACTATTGCAATATCTCCTTCGCAGGCCTTCCTCAATCCCAACTGTGTCATCTACAACTCATCCAAAACACTGCAGCTCATATTCTGACCCATGCCTCCCGTTCAGATCACATCACCCCCCTCCTCGTACATTTGCACTGGCTCAGAATTCCCTTTAGGATTCAATATAAATTCCTCATCTTCGTCCATAAGTCAATCCACACTGGTACCCCTCTCTATCTCGCTGACTCGGTTCACCTACACACCCCGCATTGGTCACTCAGGTCCATTCACTCCAATTGCATGTTTCTTCCCACCCATCCCAAGCCCATCTAGAATCCACCTGCTCTTCAGCCTTCTTTTTCCTGGGTCCCCAGCTTTGAAACTCGCTCCCCTCCTCTCTCCGTCTGGAACCCTCCTTCAACACCTTCAAGGCCATACTAAAAACGCACCTTTTCTGCTCTGCCTTCGACCTCCCCCCCCTTTGTCCCCAGCCCCCCCCCCTGCTAATGTTAAACCCCTTCATCTCCTTTCCCTGCTGCAGCGCAGTCAGTATCTGCTCTTTTCTCTGATTCACATCTCTCCTTTCCTGTCTACATTTGTTGGTGTTCCTTTTCTTTTTCAAAGCAGCTCTGCCTCTATTTTTCAATGAATGTAAACCGCTTTGATGCTTTTGTGTAAGTGGTATATTAAGGTTTCAATAAAGATAAAGATGAGACCTTATTAACGATTTATACTGAAGTCTTATTCCTTTTCCTCAGACATTTAGATTTTTTTCCTGTGCATTGCCCCCACCCCTACTGACTCTCCCCTCTATCTTTCATCATATTTGAAATCTCTCAGCTCCAATGGATGAAAAAGAGACAAGGAAAAGATCCCACTACCTGGTTAGTCCCTATAACAGGTTCTCCTGAATTAGCACATGGAAATCTATCCAGACAAATCACAACATTTGTTTTACTAGAGCTGTCACATGACCCAGCTACTGACGGCCTGTGGGCCTCAAATGCTTTCCTCTAAGATCTAAATAATGGGGTTGTGCTGTAGACAATTAACGACTTTTTAAAATCTGCAATGTACTTCAATTCCTAGAAAATCACATGTGCCTTCAAACTTGACACAAATCTTCTTATTTTTTGTTCTAAGGAAGGAGAGAGAAAATGTTAGGAGGAGAGATCGAAAGAGAAAGAGAAAAGGAGTCTGCAAACGTGAGGGGAATAGAAAGTGAAAGGAGAAGAAAACAATGGGATAAACAGAGAGAAGGCCAAAAAGGGAGAGGAACACAAAAATGGAGGAGAGACTTCCAAGGACAATGAGGAGTAAAGGGGTGAGGGAGCAGAGTGCAATAAATGCCAAAGAGATGAAGAATGGTGGATGGCGGAGAAAGAAGAAGATGGAGAGATCAGCGAGGGTCAAGGGGACAGAGGAATAAGTCAAATTAACTTACTCACCTGTAGCAGATGTTCTCCGTGGACAGCAAGAAATATCCTCATGTATGTGTGATGTCATGTGACATAGCTTCATGCACGAGTATTCCTAGTGCCTTCTAGAAGTCTTTGGAAGCTCCCCTGTGCATGTGTGTGCTCTTGCCCACCGCTGAGGCGCCATATTGACCTCGGTCTAATATAATAGCTGAGGAGAATACAATACAACTCTAAGGGGAGGTAGGTGGGTTGTGAGGACTTTTCCTACTGTCCACGGAGAATATCTTTATTCACTTTCTTGATATACGGCTCAGGATGGAGCATAAGAGCGGTTAACAATGCAAAGGACTGCAAACAGAATTATTAAAGGAAAGTCTTTTTAATTTATCCTCTTGCAATTTTCCACAATCCTCATGGGTTTTAACAATTTTAAATAATTTTGTGTCATTTGCAAATTTGATAATCTCACTCATTATTCCCATTTCCAGGTCATTCATGAATAGGTTAAAAAGCAGTAGACACAGCACAGATCCCTGGGGTACTCCACTATTCACTTTTCTCCATTGGGAAAATTGTCCATTTAGCCCTACCCTCTGCTTTCTATCTTTTAACCAGTTCCTGATCCACAATAGTGCAATTCCTCCTATCCCATGACTTTTTAATTTCGCCAAGTCTCTCATAATAAACGCTGTCTGAAAAAGATGGACTTGTAGGGTGGCCTTGAACTTAATGGGATACCATACTGAGTCAGACAAAGATGATCCAGCAAGTCCAGTATCCTTTTAATGCATCCTTTAGATGCAGAGAGACTACCCAATCTCCTTTATTAAGATAAGGGAGTACGGTGGATCCAGATATTTGTTCAGATCTCTTAGGCCTAGGATGGGACAGAATACCCCCTGTTTTCTTGGTGATCAGGAAATACTGGGAATAAAATCCTCTCCATTTTTGCTGTGGTGGCACGAGCTCAATAGCTCGAACTTTTTGAAAGGGCAGTGATTTCTTGCATAAGTAGTTCCTGTTGCTGAGGGATTTAAGGATTGAACCCTCGGAGGGCAATTTGGAGGAAGATCAAATCAATGTAATTTGTAAATACTTTAGATAATTTGTAAGACTCAAGTGTCTGAGGTTAAGAGGTCCCACTTCTGGGCAAAAGAGAGTGAGCCTCCCTGTGGCAGGGGAGTTCATTATGGCTACCGGAAGAACAGCTACACTCTTCAGGAACCAGTTGAAGCAAGGTGAAAGGAGAGACGTCTGGAGTTTATGGTTTATAATACTGTTCTACAAATTTTCAAAAATTGTTTGCTTCAGAAATTAAATGTGCTATTTCTTAATGAATCTGATATGCTGAATTCAAATATGATAGTGAAATTGGTCAATTAGCTCCTGTTTCTATTATATGTTGAAGAATGTACATTTTAACACAATGGAGCTTGTTTACAAAGCCCCAGTATTGGTTTGCGAACCGCTACCAGGGCTTTGTAAACAAGCCCCATACTGTGGTTTAAATCGAGTCTAAATCCTTAGATGTAAATCAAAATCTTATTACAAATGAATCTTTGCACAATAACAAGCATGTTTTTATAAAATAAAGTTTATAAACGTACTTAGAAGAAACAGAGGAGTAAGTATGTCTGCAATTTAATTTTCATTAAGAACATTTGTAAGTACATTCTAGCAAGTTTTGTTCTCATTCAGTGGCTTCATGACTCTTCCTGATCTGTTTCTTGTACTGAAGCAATGGAATATCCCTTGTCACTGTCCAGCAGTAGTCTGCAAGCATTGATGGACTCCATTTACCCTGACACCTCTTTTCCATGACTGCAATGTCTTGGTGAAATCGTTCTCCATGTTCATCACTTAATGCTCCACAATTTTATGGGAAAAAATCTAGATGAGAGTGTAGAAAATGAATCTTTAAGGACATGTTGCAACCAAGGTTTTTGTTGCCTTGAGAAGATCTTGAACAATCTCTTGGTAATTATTTTCTTTGTTGTTTCCAAGACAATTTTGTGTCACTGATTCAAATGCTATCCATGCGGCCTTTTCCTTTCCACGCAATAAACAAAGAAATTCATCATCTTGAAGAAGTGCACGAATCTGAGGGCCAACAAAAACTCCTTCCTTAACTTTGGCATCACTCAATCTAGGAAATTTACTACTAAGATACTTGAAAGCAGGTTTTAGTTTTATCCACCGCCTTGACAAAGGTTTTCATTAGTCCCCACTTGATGTGCAAGGAAGGCATCAAAATCTTGTTGCTGTCTAGAAGTGCTGGAAACAGAATATTTTTGCTTCCAGGATCCAGTGACTGTTATTTTGTTCAAAAGGGACTGGCCACTCCAATCAGTCTCTAGCACGACTATCCCATTCACACAGGAAGCAGCAGTACTTGGTGTATCCACCCTGAAGACCAAGCAAGAGGGCGACCACTTTGAAGTCACCACAGATTGACCATAGATGTTGATCATAGTTTATACATTTCAAAGTTTTGTCATAAGTCTCTTTTGTCATAAGTCTCTTTCATAAGTCATTTCAAAAGTTTTGTCATAAGTCTCTTTTGTCATAAGTCTCATTTTGTCATAAGTCTCTTTCATAAAAGCTGCATGGTCAATAGGAATTGATGGTAGTAAGTTGCCATTATGCAGCAATACAGCTTTAAGACTTGCTTTGGATGAATCAATGAAGAGCCTCCAATCATCTGCATTGTAACTGATATTGAGAGCTGCCATTAAACCTTTTACATTGTTGCATGCAGCAAGATCACCTTCTTTGAAAAAGAATGACACCAAGGGGCTTGTTTACAAAGCCGCGGTAGCGGTTTGCGATCGTAATCGGAGCCGCGGCCCCATTGATTTCAATGGGGCCGCAGTTGCGATCGCGATCGCGAACCACTACCGCGGCTTTGTAAACAAGCCCCCAAGTCTTTCTGACAGTCCCTGAAAAAAGAAATTCGAACATCACCAGCCAGAAGATTCCACTGCTGTAGACTGGGACCCAAAAGCTCAGCTTTATTCTTTGGGAGATCCAAATCCCTGACAAGGTCATTCAGTTCACCTTGCGTTATGAGATGTGGCCAGAAGAAACTCTGGGTCACGTGAGCTTGACGGTTCATGACTACAAATGTCTCCCTGTTCCTCACTTGATTCTAATGATAATGATTCTGACATTTTGGGAATCGGCAACCCTTCTCCATGAGGCACTGGGTGTATTGCAGATGGAATGTTTGGATATTGCACGGTCCACTTACTCTTTCTGGATATGCCTTTATGAATTGGAGGAACCATGCAGAAGTAGCTATTGCTGACATGATCTGTGGGCTCTCTCCAGATCATTGGAAATGCAAAAGGCATTGATTGCCTTTTCCCATTCATCCATTGCCTGAGATTTGTTGCAGCTGCTTTCATGGCCGGAACATTTTGGCTGTTGAACAGTATTATTGGGGGGCTTACCCAGTGCCCAGTGCATCCTCTCGATCTCCATATTAGCCCTGTGGGACAAAAGCTCCTCTGCAGTTAAAAGTTCTTTGGCTAACACTTGCACCACCTTGACCAAGGAAAGAACAACCCAAACTATGGTTACATGATGCAAGGTTCCAAATTAGGAGTCACCACCCAGGAAAATGATTTAGGCATCATCATGTATAACATGTTGAAATCCTCTGCCCAGTGTGCAGCAGAGGCAAGAGAGTCAATACAATGCTAGGTATCATAAGGAAAGGAATAGAAAATAAAACCAAGGATATTATAATGCCTCTGTATCGTTCCATGATGTGAGCAAACGTTGAATATTGTGTGAATTTTGGTCTCTGTATCTTTAAAAAGGATAAGGTGTTATTAGAAAAGGTACAGAGAAGAGCCACCAAAATGGTAAAGAGGATGGAAGGATTCCCCGATGTTGAGAGGCTAAAAAGGTTAGGGATCTTCAACCTGGAAAATAGACGGCTGAGGGGAGATAAGATAGAGGTCTATAAATTAATGAATGTAGTGGAACCTGTAAATGTAGATGGATTGTTTATGCCATCAAAATGTAGAAAGATTAGAGGATATAAAATGAAGCTACAGTATAACCTATATAAAACTAATAAGAGAAAAAAATTTTTCACTTAACACGTAGCAAAACTCTGGAATTTGTTACTAGAGGCTATTATAAAAGCTGCTAGTGTAGCTGGGTTTAAAAAAACTTTGGACAAGTTCCTAGAAAAAAAGTCCATAAACCATTCTTAAGCCACTGATATCCCCAATACAAGCATTATGGAACCTGTGTTTTTTGGGGAAACTTTATTTATTTAACAGTTTTTATATACCGTCTTTCTGCGATTCAAGACGGTTTACAGAGAACATGAAAATGCAGTATGTTTCAACTACTCACATTGAAAATGGATATATATCGGTATAACAACAGAACTTTTTACAATGACTAACTATTTACATGGATTTGCATTTTTATATAATATCAACTATTTACATAGGTTTGTACAGCTTACAGAGGGGTTGCTAGAAGGTTAGGTGGGTAGGATGGGGGGGAGTTGGATACGAGAGCTGGGTTGTCGGGTGTGGGCTATGGTGGTAGGGGAAAATGTTCTTGGGAGAGATGTTTTTTTAGTTTCTTCCGGAACTCTATGGGGTATGTTAACTAAGCGGCGCTAATGTGCGCCGCGGAACGTTATCGTGCACAAAGGTACCTTTGCGCATGGTAACGGCGCATTAGCGTCCGATAAGGTATCTTATCGGACGCTAATGCGCGCCGCGGCGGTAACGTGCGCGGAGGGCGGGGAAAGGCAGAGCGAGCTCCATATAAGGCACCATGAGGGCGGAGAGATGAGGTCAAGGGGAGGAGGAGGGGAGAGGTGCCCCGCACATTAGCGCTGGTAAAAATCAGGCTGCACATTACTGCGAGTGAAACCCTCGCGGTAGTGTGAATCTGAAGGCAAAAGAAACCATTTTCGTCAGCAATGTGTTTTAAAAACCAGGGAAACCTACAAAAAGTGATAGGTGTGATACATGTGCACAGCACAAAAGGGCAAATAAACTCACAAAATGACCCCAAAGAAATATAAAAAAACCACAACCAAGCTGGGCAACAGTGATCATAATGGGAAACATCAAGAAACACTCCAGAGAAAGCCCCAAAATAAAAATATGAATTATGGAAAGGTCTACGCTCCGTCCCCTTACAAGGTGAATGATCCCACTGAAATAGCACTGATCAGGATTTCCTTCTGCATGGGACAGGTGTCCTATGGCATGCACATGTTCCGCAACAGCAGGGCGGGCATGTCGGAACGGGCAACTGGACAGATGCCTGGAAAAGGGGCCACAGAGGGCTGCAGGCGCACATGATATGGTGCAGCTGGGGCACAGTGCGGACCAGGCAGATGCCTAGGTGGCACATAGGAATGCTGAAACTGTACAGCAGCCAGCCAGCAACTGATGAGGGCCCAACATGGGCACGAGTGTGTCTCCTACAGTGTCACAGGGATAGTACCCAGCAGGTACTCCCAAGGGCACAGAACAGTCGCAGGCGGTGCTGGGGGGGGGAAGCGTGGACGTCCATGCAGGCACCCCTACCCCAGAACCTGCACCATAGGCAGCCGCCTACCCGCACACAGGATGGCCTGAGACTGTGTACCACCAGTATCACCAGCAGAAGGGCATGTCAGCAAAGTGGCAGAGGGGTGCTGGCATTGGAGGTGGCAGCGGCTGGTGCCCACAGCAGACCATGGCCTAGCCATGTGTAGGTGGGTGTCGTGCACTGCAACAAACAGGCCCTGTCGGATCTACAGTCAAGGACTCCCTAGGGAATGCAGCATATCTGTGGCAACACGGTGGTGCAGTGCACACAGACAGTGTGTCCAAAAGCAGAAGGTCACAGGTTCAAGTCCCAGCTGTGGCTCCTGCCAACCCAGTCCCCATATTTTATCCATGAAGAAAACATGGTAGTAAAGACTGAACCTTTATTGCTGAGAACATAAGCATGGGTCAAACACCTATATTTTACCCGACACAGCACAAACACCATATAAATGAGCATTACCTACGGCAGAATCCCCCAAATGCAGTCCTGGAGGGCCACAAATGCTTCAGGGTCTATGCTGTCTCCAATCTAAGGATGGAGTGGTACTGGTGGTGGAGGTGGCAGCGGCTGGTGCCCACAGCAGACCATGGCCTAGCCCTGTCAAGGTGGGTGCCGTGCACCGCAACAAACAGGCCCTGTCGGATCTACAGTCATGAACTCCCCAGGGAATACAGCATATCTGTGGCAACACGGTGGTGCAGTGCACACAGACAGTGTGTCCAAGAGCAGAAGGTCACAGGTTCAAGTCCAAGCTGTGGCTCCTGCCAACCCAGTCCCCATATTTTACCCACCACACAAATGTGGTAATACAGACAGGAACCTTTAGTGCAGATAACATAAACATGCCCAATACATATACATTTTACCCTACAGAGCACAGGACACCAGAAACATGTGCATTACCTAGAGCAGAGTCCCCCAAATGCAGTCCTGGAGGATCACAAATCAATCACGTTTTATGCTGTGTCTAATAAAGATGCGTGTGGTTCATTTCCATGCGCCACCCCCATGGTATGCAGATGGATCTCATGCATATTCATTAGGGACAGCAGGAAAACATGAACAGTGTATGGTCCACCTAGACTGGAGATGGGGACCTCTGCCCTAGAGCAGCAGCCAACAGGAGCAGAAAGAACCACACCCACAGGCTCCATTATCCCAAGCCTCACGGACAGGCAGGATATCGGGCCTTGCGTACATCTCACAATACTAGTATGTGTAGACCGTAGCAATGCCACCCTAAACCTGGGAATACGGTACACATATATCAAAATGTTGCTATGATTACTGGCAGATAGCAATTCCGAAGTTAGCAAACCGACTAACTCTCTCACTCTTCTCCCCAATTCCTCACAAGTAATCTCTGCCCCAAGTTCTCTTATGTTCCTACCTTATTCCGACCATGGTCTGCCTGTGAATACTAAAGAACCCTATATGTTTATACATAGCTCAGTTTTTACACTGTTTTTGTACATAGTTCCACTGTGTGTACATAGTTATAGTTTTATTACCCTCTGTTCCAAGTTTAATTTCCCTGTTATAATGTAAGCACACCAGTGTTTTCTGATTGTGCAGATCTGTTACTTGTAAACCGCACTGAAAACAAATAGCACGGTATATAAAAAATGTTAAATAAATAAATAAATAAATAAGCACAATATGCTCATTGAGCTGTGTCATAGCAATATTTCTGATGTCTGTGGAGTGTGTCTCAGGTCTGGTGTCTGATAGTGTTCTCCCAAAAAACCAACTAACCCGACTTCAACGAATTCAGAACACTGCCGCTCACCTTGTCACACACTCCTCCCCCGGGACCACATAACCCCTCTGCTATTTCATCTTCACTGGTTGCCTCTCCCTTTCCGTGCCACATTCAAATTACTGACTCTGGTTCACAAAGCCTTCCACACAAGCACCCCGCAATATCTAACAGATCTCCTTTTTTTTCACTCTCCCAGACATACCCCTCGCTCTTTTCATCTTAACTGCCTTACCCTCCCCTCCCCTTCCCGTGCTTACCTGCAGTCCACCCGTTCCTCTGCCTTCTTTTTCGCTGGTCCCACCCTCTGGAACCACCCTTTTCCCCCTCCCTCTGCCTAGAACCTCAATACATTACATTCAAACAGAATTTAAAAATGCACCTGTTCTCCCTAGCTTTTAATGTTCCCTCCCCTTTTGTGTGATCTACGCTTTCCCCCACCTCCTGTCTCTCCCTAGGCCTATTCTTTCCTGCGTTTTGTCTTGGTTTTCTTAAATTCTTCTACTGTCCTGTAAGATATTGTACATTTCTTTTCCTTTTCATTGGCTTTTAGCCTTCTTTTATTGAATTTTATTGTACACCGCCTTGGTTACTGTAGAAAGGCTGTTTTTATCAAGTAAAATAAACATAAACAAACATAAAAATAAACATTGTGGGAAATTTTCCCCAGAAAAGCATAACTAGTGCTGCATCATAGAACCCACAATGGGGAGAAACCTTTTAGTTGTACTCAATGTGGGAAATATTTCCTCACAAAAGCACAACTAGTGTGGCATCATAGAACCCACACAGGGGAGAATCCTTTAGTGTTACTGAATGTGGGAAATGTTTCCTCATGAAAGCAGAACTAGTGCGGCATCATAGAACACACTTAGGGGAGAAACTGTTTAGTTGTACTGATAGTAGGAAATCTTTTCTCAGAAAAGGACATCTATTGCTGCATCATAGAACACACACAGTGGAGAAACCTTTTAGTTGTAATGAATGTGGGAAATGTTTCCTCACGAAAACACATCTAGTGTGGCATCATAGAAACCTACACGGGGAAGAAACCCTTTAGTTGTACTGAATGTGGGAAATGTTTGCCCAGAAAAGCAGAACTACTGTTGAACTATAGAACCCATAGAGGCGAGAAGCCTTTTAGTTGTTCTGAATGTGGGAAATGTTTCCTTATGAAAGCAGAACTAGTGAGCCATCATAAAACCCACTCAGGGGAGAAACGTTTAGTTGTACTGAATGTGAGAAATGTTTCCTCACAAAAACACATATAGTGCAACATCACAGAACCCACAAGAGGGATAAACCTTTTAGTTGTACAGATTGTAGGATATGTATGATCATGAAAGCAAATCAAGTTACGCATCATAGAACCCACAGGCAAGAAAACTTTTAGTTGTAATGATTGTGGGAATTGTTTCCCCAAAAAAGCACAACTAGTGCTGCATCATAGAACCCACATGGGAGAGAAACGATTTAGTTGTACTGATTGTGGGAAATGTTTCCTCATGAAAGCAAATCTAGTGACGCATCATAGAACCCACACAGGCGAGAATACTTTTAGTTGTACTGGTTGTGGGAAATGTTTCCCCAGAAAAGCACAACTCCTAATTGTTCATTGAAATCTACATATTTTGCACCTGTGCCCAGCTAACAGCGATCACTGCCAGTGTTACCAGATAGTAACATCGTAAATGATGGCAGATAAGGACCAGTATGGTTCATCTAGTCTGCCAGGAAGGCGGCAAGAGTAGATGCGCCAGCTGCACCAGGCAGGTCACCCCTCCCCATGCCTTTGTTTAGAGGTGTACCCACCACTCCATGGAGGTCCCCACTATTTGTTCATATATAAGAGACAGTTATGTTTATTTTGATTTTATCCTGTTGCTATAAAGGGATCCACCATGTCTCTCCCATGCCATTTTAAATTCTGTCACTGTATTTGCCCCCGCCACTTCCATCGGGAGGGCATTCCAAGCATCCACCACCCTTTCAGTGAAAAAGTATTTCCTGACATTGCCTTTCAGTTTACCCATTGCAGTTTCATGTCATGCCCTCTAGTTTTACAGCTTCCTCATCTTTGGAAGAGGTTTGTTTGTCCAATAATACTCTTTAAGTATTTAAAGGTCTGTATCATATCTCCCCTGTTTCCTCCTCTCCTCCAGAGTGTACAGATTAGATCTTCAAGTCTCTTCTCAGAAGTCTTCTGACACAGGCTTCAAATCATTTTGATCACCTTCCTCTGAATTATTTCCAGTCTTTTTTATATTCTTTGTGAGATATGATCTCCAAAGTGAACACAATCTTTTTACTTCTTTCCAGATTTGCAGAAGGAATACTCCAATCCACATTGAGTAGATTAAAGTCACCCAATATGATCACATGCCCCTTCATGGTTACCTTTGTGTTCATAATCAAGTCTCTATTAATTTCTTCGGTTTGAGTTGGAGGCCTGTAGACCACACCAGTATGGATGACAGTGCCATCTCCTCTTTCCAACACTTATCCCCATGTCTGTCTTCCACTACCCACTATCTACCTTCCTGTCCCATTCAGCTTAGTGCACGGCTCAAATTCCACACTCTTGTATACTTTCTACACTTCATATTCATGCTTTCCCTTTCCAGTCAGTCATAGCACTCACCAAACAAGACTATTATGTCCATCTAACAAACTCTCTTGCCTCTTATCCTCACCCTCTCTTTACTACTCTCAGCTCCCTCCTCAAGGCGCCTCTGCCTCCAACACCTCCCTCCCTTTCTGCCCAAACCCAGGCTGACTATTTCCAAAGCAAAGTCCACCAGATCACCCTCCAATTCCCTATGATATCAGCTACTTCCCCTCCTCCCCCTTTTAAATACTAGCTTCCCCCCCCCCCCCACCACTGCTACCCTCTTTTCTATGACCTCTAAGGAGGAAACCACAGACCTTCTTTCCTCCTCCAAACTCACTACCTGCTCCTCTGATCCTTCCCCACCCATCTCCTAAGCCCCATCTCCTCCACTGTTGTCTCTTCCATCTCTCATATTCTAAACCTATTGCTCTCCACTGGAACTGTACCTGCAGCCTTCAAGCAAGCTGTGGTCGGACCTCACTAGATCCTATCTGTCCTTCTATTGACACATCTCCCTCCTCTTCTTTGTTTCTAAAGTACAGTACTTGAACGTGTGGTTCACTGTCACTGCTTCAACTTTCTCATCTCTCAAGCCCTTCTGGATCCTCTACAATCTGGCTTTTGTCCTTTACATTCTACTGCAACAGCTCTTGCCAAGGTCTCCAGCGACCTGTTCCTGGCTAAATCCAAGACCCTTTACTCGATTCTCATCCTTCATGACTTTCTGCTGCTTTTGACAGTGTTGACCACAACCTTCTCCTCAATACCTTGTTCCTTGCTTGGTTTAAGGGCTCTGTGCTATCCTGGTTCTCTTCTTATCTCTCCCATCACTCTTTCAGTGTTTGTTCTGGTGAATCCTCCTCTATTGCTATCCTTTGCTCTGTTGGTATACCCCAAGGATCTTTCGTGGGTTCACTCCTTTTCTCTCTACATACCCAGTCCCTTGGCTTTCAGTACCATCTTTACAATATTGATTCCCAGATCTACCTCTCTGCACCTGAAATCTCTCCAGTAATCCAGGCCAGGGTTTCTTTGTGACATTGCTGCTTGTATGTCTCACTGCTGCTTGAAAATAAACATGGCCAAAACTGAACTTATTTTTTCCCCCCTAAACCCTCCTCTCCCCTTCCTCCTTTCTCAGTCTCTGTGGATAACTCCCTACTCCTCCCTGTCTCCTTAGCTTGCAACCTTGGGGTCGCCTTTGACTCATCTCTCTCTCTCCTTCTCCACACCCATCCAACTGATAGCTAAAACTTGTTGTTTCTTTCTATATAACATCAAAAAAATTCACCCATTCCTTTCTGAACACACTACCAAGACCCTTATCTACTCCTTAGTCATCTCCCATCTAGACTATTGTGATGATGAAGGACCTTCAGCTATTCAGAAAAGAACTCAAAACCCACCTTTTCACCGAACATTTTGAAATCCCCTACCTCCCAAGAGCCACACCCCAGCAGTCAGAGAAACAATCCCACCAACCTCCTGAACCTGCAAACAACTAACCCCGACAGAACCACGCTATTAACCCCCTCCCAGTGTGTATTATGTAAGAAAAGAAGAAGAAAATAACTTCCAGAAACGTACACAAGATTGATTGTAAGATAGGTTGGTTTATTGTTCATTGTAATATATGTTTATAGTTCTTTGTAAATATTTGTTGACACAGTTGCTTACAAAGTTTAACTGTATATAGTTCCAACTACTGTTCCATGTAAAACTATATAAAATTGTTTTAAACTGTTCCCTGTAAACCGCCCTTGATCTCTGGAAGGGGCAGTATAGTAGAAAAGAATAAATAAATAAATAAATATTGTAACCTACTTCTTGCTGGTCTCCCACTGAATCATCTCTCACCCTTCACGATCTGTTGAACACTCTGCTGTGCGGCTAATCTTCTGCCTCCTCTGTTTCCGCATCCTTTTCAAACATTTCAAATTTCTGCTAACCTATAAGTGCATTCACTCTGCAGCTCCTCCCAACCTTTCCATACCTCTCCCTACACCCCTCCTCGGGAACTCTGCTCTTCTGGAAAATTGCTTCTATCCTTCTCTTCTATTGCTAACTCCAGACTTCACTCCTTTCACCTTGCTGCTCCTTATGCCTGGAACAAACTCCCTAAATCTACACGTCAACTGCCTTCTTGACCCTTTTCAAATCCAGGCAGAAAACTCACCTCTTCGCTGCCGCTTTGGATCTTGCTTTACCTAATCTCCTTTGTGTTTCTTTACCATTCCCCCAAGCTGTATCCCATGGCTACAGCTACTGTGTTGTCTGTCTTGACTAGATTGTAAGCGTGGATGAGCAGGGACTGTCTTTTACATGTCTGTGCAGCCACTGTGTATGTCATGTATCACTATACAAATGTTCAGTAATATAATACTAATATCGCTTTTGACATATAGGGCTACTCCTCCGTCTCCTTTTTCTACCCTCTCTGTCTCTCCCTAAATAGATTAAACCCAGTTATGGCTATATCCCATTCACGTGACTCATTAAATCATGTTTCTGTAATGGCCACAATGTCCAAGTCCATTTTCTACCATTAGGGCTTCTAGATCAGGAACTGGTTGGCTAGACTTCGAGCATTGTGCTCATGTATTCCAGCATTTTTTGACTGGCTTGCCTGTATTTTGCATGGATTTTGTTTTAACACACCTCTTTCCCACTTGCCATTGATGTCTGGCTGTTTCCAATGTATTATTTTTTTGCTGAGAGTGACATCCCGGACTTGTGCTCCATCCGTCACCCCTTTCCTTAGTTTAAATGCCTGTTCAGATACTGCCTGAATTTTTCCTTAGGATCCCCTTTCCCTGCGATGGAGAGATGTAGCCATCAGTACAGTATAGTCTCTTGTTGGTCCATCTGTTTCCCCAGTTGCCTATAAATCTAAATCCTTGTTTGCACCAGGTTTGGAGCCATGTATTAAAGTTGTCTATGTGATGCAGCCTTTCTGCCCCCTTACCAAGAACTTCTGAGAATGCTACAGTGTTAGCAATGGGCTTGAGTTTCTCTCCCAGAGTCTGAAAGTCCTTTGAACTGCAGAGGCACTGTTTCTAGACAGTCATTTGTACCCAAGTGGGTGACAGTATCAGTTTTGGAGTGCTCACTTTCTGCACTCACAGGTAACGATTATTTTCTAGATTGCCATGCTGGAAACCGTCTTTATATGGATAAATGTTACCTCCACCCCAGCTTTGCCTGCAGACCACCCTGTCCACTTCCTGGAGGCTGCCTCTCAATATCCTTCTTTGGCAGGGACCTTATCTGTATGAGTAGCTGCTTCTACCTAGATAAGTCCTTTTAAAAACCAAGTCGTTATTTAAATTGACCAGTGCTAGTGATGTCTCGTCTGGACTATTGCAATATCTCCTTCGCAGGCCTTCCTCAATCCCAACTGTGTCATCTAAAACTCATCCAAAACACTGCAGCTCATATTCTGAACCCATGCCTCCCGTTCAGATTCACATCACCCCCCTCCTCGTACATTTGCACTGGCTCAGAATTCCCTTTAGGATTCAATATAAATTCCTCATCTTCGTCCATAAGTCAATCCACACTGGTACCACCCCTCTCTATCTCGCTGACTCGGTTCACCTACACACCGCATTGGTCACTCAGGTCCATTCACTCCAATTGCATGTTTCTTCCCACCCATCCCAAGCCCATCTAGAATCCACCTGCTCTTCAGCCTTCTTTTTCCTGGGTCCCCAGCTTTGAAACTCGCTCCCCTCCTCTCTCCGTCTGGAACCCTCCTTCAACACCTTCAAGGCCATACTAAAAACGCACCTTTTCTGCTCTGCATTCGACCTCCCCCCCCCTTTGTCCCCAGCCCCCCCCCCTGCTAATGTTAAACCCCTTCATCTCCTGTTCCCTGCTGCAGCGCAGTCAGTATCTGCTCTTTTTCCTCTGATTCACATCTCTCCTTTCCTGTCTACATTTGTTGGTGTTCCTTTTCTATTTCAAAGCAGCTCTGCCTCTATTTTTCAATGAATGTAAACCGCTTTGATGCTTTTGTGTAAGTGGTATATTAAGGTTTCAATAAAGATAAAGATGAGACCTTATTAACGATTTATACTGAAGTCTTATTCCCTGTTTCCTCAGACATTTAGATTTTTTCCTGTGCATTGCCCCCACCCCTACTGACTCTCCCCTCTATCTTTCATCATATTTGAAATCTCTCAGCTCCAATGGATGAAAAAGAGACAAGGAAAAGATCCCACTACCTGGTTTAGTCCCTATAACAGGTTCTCCTGAATTAGCACATGGAAATCTATCCAGACCAAATCACAACATTTGTTTTACTAGAGCTGTCACATGACCCAGCTACTGACGGCCTGTGGGCCTCAAATGCTTTCCTCTAAGATCTAAATAATGGGGTGTGCTGTAGACAATTAACGACTTTTAAATCTGCAATTTACTTCAATTCCTAGAAAATCACATGTGCCTTCAAACTTGACACAAATCTTCTTATTTTTTGTTCTAAGGAAGGAGAGAGAAAATGTTAGGAGGAGAAATCGAAAGAGAAAGAGAAAAGGAGTCTGCAAACGTGAGGGGAATAGAAAGTGAAAGGAGAAGAAAACAATGGGATAAACAGAGAGAAGGCCAAAAAGGGAGAGGAAACACAAAAATGGAGGCGAGACTTCCAAGGACAATGAGGAGTAAAGGGGTGAGGGAGCAGAGTGCAATAAATGCCAAAGAGATGAAGAATGGTGGATGGCGGAGAAAGAAGAAGATGGAGAGATCAGCGAGGGTCAAGGGGACAGAGGAATAAGTCAATTAACTTACTCACCTGTAGCAGATGTTCTCCGTGGACAGCAAGAAATATCCTCATGTATGTGTGATGTCATGTGACATAGCTTCATGCACGAGTATTCCTAGTGCCTTCTAGAATTCTTTGGAAGCTCCCCTGTGCATGTGTGTGCTCTTGCCCACCGCTGAGGCGCCATATTGACCATCGGTCTAATATAATAGCTGAGGAGAATACAATACAACTCTAAGGGGAGGTAGGTGGGTTGTGAGGACTTTTTCCTACTGTCCACGGAGAATATCTTTATTCACTTTCTTGATATAAACGGCTCAGGATGGAGCATAAGAGCGGTTAACAATGCAAAGGACTGCAAACAGAATTATTCAAGGAAAGTCTTTTATTTATCCTCTTGCAATTTTCCACAATCCTCATGGGTTTTAACAATTTTAAATAATTTTGTGTCATTTGCAAATTTGATAATCTCACTCATTATTCCCATTTCCAGGTCATTCATGAATAGGTTAAAAAGCAGTAGACACAGCACAGATCCCTGGGGTACTCCACTATTCACTTTTCTCCATTGGGAAAATTGTCCATTTAGCCCTACCCTCTGCTTTCTATCTTTTAACCAGTTCCTGATCCACAATATGCACTGCCTCCTATCCATGACTTTTTAATTTTGCCAAGTCCTCTCATAATAAACGCTGTCTGAAAAAGATGGACTTGTAGGGTGGCCTTGAACTTAATGGCTTACATACTGAGTCAGACAAAGATCCAGCAAGTCCAGTATCCTTTTATGCATCCTTTAGATGCAGAGAGACTACCCAATCTCCTTTATTAAGATAAGGGAGTACGGTGGATCCAGATATTTGTTCAGATCTCTTAGGCCTAGGATGGGACAGAATACCCCCTGTTTTCTTGGTGATCAGGAAATACTGGGAATAAAATCCTCTCCATTTTTGCTGTGGTGGAACGATATCAATAGCTAGAACTTTTTGAAGGGCAGTGATTTCTTGCATAAGTAGTTCCTGTTGCTGAGGATTTAAGGATTGAACCCTCGGAGGGCAATTTGGAGGAAGATCAAATCAATGTAATTTGTAAATACTTTAGATAATTTGTAAGACTCAAGTGTCTGAGGTTAAGAGGTCCCACTTCTGGGCA
The DNA here is from genome assembly GCA_033557465.1 of Ichthyophis bannanicus. Classification (NCBI taxonomy): domain Eukaryota; kingdom Metazoa; phylum Chordata; class Amphibia; order Gymnophiona; family Ichthyophiidae; genus Ichthyophis; species Ichthyophis bannanicus. The sequence goes on from CM066031.1 coordinate 68,288,054, forward strand.
AAGAGAGTGAGCCCTCCCTGTGGCAGGGGAGTTTCATTATGGCTACCGGAAGAACAGCGTATACTCTTCAGGAACCAGTTGAAGCAAGGTGAAAGGAGAGACGTCTGGAGTTTATGGTTTAATAACGGTTCTACAAATTTTCAAAAATTGTTTGCTTCAGAAATTAAATGTGCTATTTCTTAATGAAGCTGATATGCTGAATTCAAATATGATAGTGAAATTGGTCAATTAGCTCCTGTTGCTATTATATGTTGAGAATGTACATTTTAACACAATGGAGCTTGTTTACAAAGCCCCAGTATTGGTTTGCGAACCGCTACCAGGGCTTTGTAAACAAGCCCATAGTGTGGTTTAAAATAGAGTCTAAATCCTTAGATGTAAATCAAAATCTTATTGCAAATGAATCTTTGCACAATAACAAGCATGTTTTTATAAAATAAAGTTTATAAACGTACTTTAGAAGAAACAGAGGAGTAAGTATGTCTGCAATTTAATTGTCATTAAGAACATTTGTAAGTACATTCTAGCAAGTTTTGTTCTCATTCAGTGGCTTCATGACTCTTCCTGATCTGTTTCTTTGACTGAAGCAATGGAATATCCCTTGTCACTGTCCAGCAGTAGTCTGCAAGCATTGATGGGACTCCATTTACCCTGACACCTCTTTTCCATGACTGCAATGTCTTGGTGAAATCGTTCTCCATGTTCATCACTTAATGCTCCACAATTTTATGGGAAAAAAATCTAGATGAGAGTGTAGAAAATGAATCTTTAAGGACATGTTGCAACCAAGGTTTTTGTTGCCTTGAGAAGATCTGAACAATCTCTTGGTAATTATTTGCTTTGTTGTTTCCAAGACAATTTTGTGTCACTGATTCAAATGCTATCCATGCGGCCTTTTTCCTTCCACGCAATAAACAAAGAAATTCATCATCTTGAAGAAGTGCACGAATCTGAGGGCCAACAAAAACTCCTTCCTTAACTTTGGCATCACTCAATCTAGGAAATTTACTACTAAGATACTTGAAAGCAGGTTTAGTTTTATCCACCGCCTTGACAAAGGTTTTCATTAGTCCCCACTTGATGTGCAAGGAAGGCATCAAAATCTTGTTGCTGTCTAGAAGTGCTGGAAACAGAATATTTTTGCTTCCAGGATCCAGTGACTGTTATTTTGTCAAAAGGGACTGGCCACTCCATCAAGTCTCTAGCACGACTATCCCATTCACACAGGAAGCAGCAGTACTTGGTGTATCCACCCTGAAGACCAAGCAAGAGGGCGACCACTTTGAAGTCACCACAGATTGACCATAGATGTTGATCATAGTTTATACATTTCAAAAGTTTTTGTCATAACCGTCTCTTTTATCATACGTCCTTTTATACGTCATGTCAAAAGTTTTGTCCTAAGTTCTCATCTTTTGTCATAAGTCTCCTTTTGTCATAAGGCCTTTCATAAAGCTACATGGTCAATAGGAATTGATGGTAGTAAGTTGCCATTATGCAGCAACGACAGCTTTAAGACTTGCTTTGGATGAATCAATGAAGACGTCCTCCATATCATCTGCATTGTAACTGACCTATGTCAGAGCTTGAATTCAACCTTTTAACCTTGCTTGCACTGGCAGCAAGATCACCTTCTTTGTAAAACGAATGACACCAAGGCGGCTTGTTTACAAAGCGCCTCCCGGTAGCGGTTTGCGATCGTAATCGGAGCCGCGGCCCCCTTGATTTCAATGGGGCCGCAGTTGTCGATCGCGATCGGCGACCCACTACCGGGTCTTTGGTAAAACACGCCCCCAAGTCTTTCTGACAGCTACCCTGAAAATAGTTTCCAACAATTCGAAACTATCACCACCCCGAATATTCCCACTGCTGTAGACTTGGGACCCACAAAAGTCTCAGCTTTATTTCTTTGCGGGAGATCCAAATCCCTCGACCCGGTCATTCAGTTCCCCTTGCCGTTATGTGATGTGGCTCACGCAGTGGCCAGAAGATCCGCTGGGTCACGGAGCTTGACTGGTTCATGACTACAAATGTCTCCCTGTTCATCACTTGAGTTCTAATGACTAATTTGATTCTTTGAACATTTTGGGGGGGACATCGGCAACTTTTCTCCTATGCAGGCACTGGGTGTATTGCAGATGGAAATGTTTGGATATTGCACGGTCCACTTACATCTTTCCTGGCATATTGCCTTTCTGAATTGGAGGAATGCCATGACGAAGTAGGCTATTGCTGACCCGTGATCTGTGGCTCTATCACGTTCATTGGAACTGCAACAAGGGTTGACTTGCCCCCCCCTTTTTCCCCCAACCTTCATCCATTGCCTGAGATGACTTGTGTTGCAGACCCTCGCTACCACTTGGCCCCCGGAAACATTTTGGCTGACTTGAACACCAGTATTATTGGGGGGCTTACC